>VNKC01004237.1:0-240368 GCA_008042775.1 Drosophila pectinifera | reverse complement strand
ACAAAGTCAAAACAGCCTCAAATTCAATTCGGAAAGCAGTTCTGTGTTAGTTTGTATTAGGGTAATTAATCTGCATATTCAGTTTAGAGATCAGAAAAAATAAATTTTTTGCCAATTTTTGACAATTTTAATGATGTAACCCCTTATCATTTTTTCAAAAATTGACCCAAATTTTATTTTCAATTTTTTCAAGTATTTTATTGCTAAATAATTAAGCTTTTAATGGCGAATCGAACCATATACGGCATTTTGCTTAAGTTCCATTTTTGGCTAAAATATTCTGTTCAGAAGTCATCAGGTTTACGCATTTTTGGGTCCTTTAATGTGGTTTTTTATGTCCTAATCTTAAGGGCAACTCAAGGTTAAAAAAATTCATAACAAAAATAATTAAGCTCTTAATGGTGAATCGAACCATATACGGCATTTTGCTTAAATTCCATTTTTGGCCAAATTATGCTGTTCAGAAGACATCAGGTTTACGCATTTTTGGGTCCTTAAATGGGGTTTTTTATGTCATAATCTTAAGGACAGCTCAAGGTTAAAAAATTTCATAACAAGAATAATAACGCTCTTAATGGTGAATCGAACCATATACGACATTATGCTTAAATTATATATTTGGCCAAAATATGCTCTTCAGAAGACATCAAATGCGGATTTTTGGGTCCTTAAATTTTTTTACATCCTAATTTTTGGTCAAATCATTTTTAAGGAAATATTTTATTATTATATAATAAAGATTTTGGCGGCAATTGCGCATATAAACGCCATTTGGCTGTCATTCCCTTTTTGGCCAAGTTATGCTCTTCAGAAGACATCAAATGCGGATTTTTGGGTCCTTAAATCGGCATTTTTATATCCTAATTTTTGGTCAAATCATTTTTAAGGCAATATTTTATTATTAAATAATTAAGATTTTAGCGGCGATTCCGAATATAAACGGCATTTGGCTGCCATTCCACTTTTGGCCAAATAATGCTCTTCAGAAGACATCAAATGCGGATTTTTGGGTCCTTAAATCGTCATTTTTATATCCTAATTTTTGGTCAAATCATTTTTAAGGCAATATTTTATTATTAAATAATTAAAATTTTAGCGGCGATTCCGAATATAAACGCCATTTGGCTATCATTCCCTTTTTGGCCAAACTATGCTCTCCGGAAGACCTCAAGATACGCATTTTTTAGTCGGCATTTTAATGCCCTAATTTTATGGACAAGTGGCAATTAAAAATAACCATAGCTAAGCCAAAACAGCCTTAATTTCAATTCGGAAAGCTTTTCTATGTTAGTTTTTATTTGGTTAATTAATCTGCATACTTAGTTTAGAGATTAGAAAAAATAAAAATTTTGAGCCAATTTTTGACAATTTTAATGATGTAACCCCTTATCATTTTTTGAAAAATTGGCAAAAATTTTATTTTTAATTTTTTCAAGTATTTTATTGCTTAATAATTAAGCTTTTAACGGCGAATCGGAAAATATATGGCATTTGGCTGTCATTCCATTTTCGGCCAAACTATGCTGTCACGAAGACCTCAGGAATACGAATTTTTGGATCTTTAAATCAATATTTCCATACCCTAATTTATTGGACAAATCAGAGTTAAAAATAACAATAACTATGCCAATTTTAATGATTCATAATGATGATTGGTTTTAATATTTCGGATGAAATATATTAAGAAATTTATAAAAAGGAGCTGAAATTTGGTATTTAATTGATTTAGTACGAAATTCACTATTTTGATGTAATGTAATTGTTTTGATGAGCTTAGCACATGATGTAAATCTTTAAATTCCAATATATGGAAAAGATTTAATTCCGGACCTAATTTTGCATATTAGAAAATCTTTTGAATCAGTTAATTCCATAACCATACTTACATACATATATTATTCGTACTTTATCAGATGATCTCTATTGTGAAATATTAATGTGCATTCGCTTTTATAGGATGTAATAAAATATATCCATATGTATATAATAAATACGTACATATGTACATGTTATGAAGCTAATCACTATGTCAACGAGATTAAAAATAATTAAAATTACAATGATTCCTAACACAACGTGACAGAACATCCCCGTTCGTAACCCTTCGACATTCAAAATCAGACATTGTACATATGTATGTACATATGTATATACGTTGCTATAATGAACTTGACAACAACGACCCCAAATCATGATGTTTTGCACATAACGCTGCGATGCCGGCTCACCGGCGATCGGCAATCAGCGCCAGTTGGGCGTATACATATGAACATCTGTATGTATGTATAAACTATAAATGTATGAACATGCATACATACATACATATGTATGAACATACTCCGACGCTATCAGTGCGAGTACGCAATATTTGGCGACGAAAACATGCAAATGCGGGTCGCGGCGGCGGTTGTTTACATGCGCGAATTAGCCCGGCAAGGAAAAGCTGCAAAACAGCTGTTCAGAAAGCTCATGTCCGCGTCGGAACTTTTGAGTTGGACTGCAGCTGATGGGGCGTCGCAGTTCCGAGTGGACAGGCAGCGTCTTCGCTTCGTTCTTTAGTCCGAGATCTTCTGGCGCTCCCCTTCCGTACCGACATGGCGGAAGTTAAGGACATCGAGAAACTGTTTGAAACCGACGGCTACCTGCGGTCTCATGAGCACGAGATCCGCCGCAGGTGAGTAATTGCGGCGCCCCAAACGCCGGGTCGTGCAACTCAAGGTTGACTTGCCGCTATGCCGGCTCGATGCGAGTGATAAGCAACTGTGTCCAGCGCCGGCTGCATAACCATATCAGCCTCTGGCCCCGATGGCCCCCGCTGCCGGGTGACATGCAGTTTGCGGTTGGAAAAACTGCGTTCGCAATGTCGAATGAAGGTCGGCGGTGTTTGCCGCCCTCTGCGTGCTTGTGTTTGTGTGTGTGCACCGTGCTGGTGTTTGTTAAACTAATTTTATAAAGCGTGTTCTTTGTGTATCTGCTGCGTGTTGCCGGCGTGTTTGGAGCACGGATGATCTTGACCTTGGTGGCCTTTTCCGGGTTGGCCCAATTGTGTCGGGTGCGTCAACGCGATTCCTATTTTTGCATCGACGCTGCAGATCTCAACACTGGCAATTCTTCCGTTTTTATCGCTTCTGTTTTTTCTTTGTTTTAGCACGTTAGAATGAATTTCTCTTGCATTTTTGAATCAAATTCTTAACAGTTTCCAATCGTTCGATGATTTTTCGCCTTGATTAGTGTCTCGCATTATCTTTCTGGTTATGTTTTGGTGGTTGGCTCTAGACACTCCTCACATACGAGCTAAGTTTGAAAGCCATTGTCGGCACCACAAACTCGGTTTTAGAACCACACATACAAAGCATACTAGAGCGTCCCAGAACTAGCACTTGTGAATTTTTGGACACTCTTCGCATCAACTTGGGCTATGATAAGTGTTGTAATTTTTATTTCCCTTGCTCTCCTCCTCCCCAGCAAGAAATAAATATATCTGCTCAATTTTTTTGTGTATTATTTTGTAAAAATATAGGGCAACAGTCATACACTTTAAAAAATAGTTCAAAATGCAGTTTACTTGAAGTCATGAGCTACGGTTAGGTTTTCCAGAGCTTTGAATGAAACTTTACCACAAGTATTTTTCCAATTCAAAATCCTATTACTATATCATATTTATAAGATCGCTTCCTTCATTTCCTATAAATCTTAACTGAATGCTGACAGCTTCCTAAATCAATTTATTAAAATATATAATATAATTGAGACTATTATAGTTATAATATAAAAAAAGTAAGATTATAAACTCTTGCTAATCGTCTCTAATAAAATGTTCCACATACAGGCATGGCGTGCTGCAGGACTGGCTGGGCAGGATTAACCAGAGCGAGGGCGGACTGGAACAGTTCTCGCAAGGCTACAAGTACTATGGCCTCCATTTTCAGCCCGACAATTCGGTGATAGCCCGTGAATGGGCACCAGGAGCTAGAGACGTCTACCTTACTGGTGACTTCAGTAAGTGGTTCTTCTGTTGGGAGACAATCAATCAATTAAATTAATCGCATCGTTGATACCTCGCAGACAATTGGCAATGGGAGTCGCATCCCTTCAAGAAGCTTGACTTCGGCAAGTGGGAGCTTCACCTGCCCCCCAATGCGGACGGCAGCCCAGCCATCAAGCACCTGAGCGAAATTAAGGTGATCATTCGCAACCAATCCGGCCAGTTGCTGGACCGGCTGTCTCCATGGGCCAAGTACGTGGTTCAGCCACCCAAGTCGGCCAATCAGGGCGTCAACTACAAGCAGTACGTGTGGGAACCGCCATCCTACGAGCGTTACCAGCGCCAGCACCCGCGTCCGGCCAGGCCAAAGTCGCTAAGGATCTACGAGTGCCACGTAGGCATCGCGTCCCAGGAGCCTCGTGTGGGCAGCTACGATGAGTTTGCCGACCGAATCGTGCCGCGCATCAAGCGCCAAGGATACAACTGCATCCAGGTGATGGCTATTATGGAGCATGCCTACTACGCCAGTTTTGGCTATCAGGTCACCAGCTTCTATGCTGCCTCTAGCCGCTATGGCAACCCGGAGCAGCTGAAGCGCATGGTCGACGTGGCCCACTCCCATGGCCTTTATGTGCTCCTGGACGTGGTCCACTCGCACGCTTCTAAGAACGTGCAGGACGGTCTGAACCAGTTCGACGGCACCAACAGCTGCTTCTTCCACGACGGAGCCCGCGGTGAGCACTCGCTTTGGGACAGTCGCCTCTTCAACTACGTGGAGCACGAAGTGCTGCGCTTCCTTTTGTCGAACCTGCGGTGGTGGCACGATGAGTACAACTTTGACGGCTATCGCTTCGACGGCGTCACCTCCATGCTGTACCATTCGAGAGGCATCGGCGAGGGATTTAGTGGTGACTACAATGAATACTTTGGCCTGAATGTCGACACGGATGCCCTCAACTATCTGGGTCTGGCCAATCATTTGTTGCACACTCTGGATCCGGAGGTCATTACCATTGCGGAGGTGAGTCAGTGGTGGGGAGCTTGCCCGGAGCAATAACATATTATGTCTTATCCATAGGATGTATCCGGTATGCCGACGTTGTGTCGCCCAGTTTCGGAGGGCGGCATCGGCTTCGACTACCGCCTGGGCATGGCCATTCCGGACAAGTGGATTGAACTGCTGAAGGAGCAGAGCGACGACGAGTGGAACATGGGCAATGTGGTGCACACGTTGACCAACCGCCGTTGGATGGAGAACACGGTGGCGTACGCAGAGTCACACGACCAGGCACTGGTGGGGGACAAGACGATTGCGTTCTGGCTCATGGACAAAGAGATGTATACACACATGTCAACGATGTCGGATGCTTCGCTGATCATCGACCGGGGACTGGCACTGCACAAAATGATTCGGCTGATAACGCACTCCCTGGGCGGCGAGGCCTACCTGAACTTCATGGGCAACGAGTTTGGTCATCCGGAGTGGCTAGATTTTCCGCGCGTCGGCAACAATGACTCGTATCACTATGCCCGGCGACAGTGGAATCTGGTCGACGACGACCTCCTGAAGTATAAGTACCTCAACGAGTTCGATCGGGCCATGAACGAGCTGGAGGTGCGCTACGGCTGGCTGCATTCCGGTCCCGCCTATGTCAGCTGGAAGCACGAGGGTGACAAGATCATAGCCTTTGAACGAGCTGGCCTGGTATTCGTCTTCAACTTCCATCCTCAGCGGAGTTTCACCGGCTACCGCGTCGGCACCAACTGGGCTGGTACCTACAAGGCTGTGCTCTCGTCCGACGACCCGCTCTTTGGCGGACACAACCGCATCGATGCCAACTGCGAACATCGCTCCAACCCGGAGGGCTATGCCGGCCGAAGCAACTTCATCGAGGTCTACTCCCCATCGCGCACGGCCGTGGTATATGCCCGCGTCAGCGACTAGCCAATAATAGTCGGGATTTGAGGCGGACCGGATCTCCGAATTTGTAATCGCCGGAACGAATTTCAGCCTTAGTTATAGTCTTTGTTAATGTTACGAATCGGAAATCGCCATCGTTTAAATATATGCACACTGAGGTATAGTTTTCTAAAATCGATCTCTAATGTGTGTTATTGATCTAGGGCTTTAATTATATTTACATCTTGTGTAGATATTATTATTTCCTCGGAGCTATAAGGTTAAATGGATATTTTGTTTCCTTATTCTTTAAAGAATATTAATATTTACATGTAACTATACGATTAAATGGATACAATAACATTCTTCAATGTATATACATCTTTATCCCAAAAAGGCTTTGCTATCCCTACTTCAGAATTTATATTTTCTAATTGTGAGCGTTTTTAATCCGTCTGGAGCTGAGGAAGTCATCTTAACAAGGTAAGATTGCAAGCCCCCTTTGGGTGTTTCTGCTAATTGTTAATTCTAAATTCTAATAAAATATATTGTGGTCTGATGTGTTTCTAATCCCCTTACTCCATTTTTGGTTTTAATTGTACATTTATTGTAATTAATTGCGTTGTATGTATAAATACGTAAGCCTATGGAGATTAAAAATGATTCCACTTTTGTTTGCTTTACAAAAGCATTTTGGGTAATTCATGAAAACGGCAACATTACCTTTTTACAATAAAGTTTTTTGTTAAGTGCTTAAGTTGTTAATATAAAAAGTTTGCAAATATTAAGAAATGGAAACTAATCGTCGCTGCTCGTCGTTTCGTCAGAGCTGGTATCCTGTTGGCGTCTTCCGCGTCTCCTTGCCGGCGGTGGCTTCTTGCTGGCTGCCGGCTTTCGACCCCTCTTCGGCTTGGGCATGCGAGTCCGGTTAGACTCAACTTCTGAGGTGCCGGGCTCTGCCGATGGATCCGGATCCGGGTTGACCTGCAGGCACTCGTTTAGTCGATTCTCGAACTCGGTGACGACGGCCTTGAGCTCCGGCTTGGCCAGCTTGTTGGTGTTGCTGATGATCAGCTTAAAGGACTGATAGACCTCGTCCACCTGGACCTTGTCCCTGAAGTGCTGCATGTTGTCGATCAGCTTGTTTACCGACCGCTCATTGTAGCTGAGCAGGCTGAGGCAGTAGGCGATGTCGCGCCACTGGCGCTCCACGCGCGTTACCGGGAAGCGCAGGCATAGCTTCTCTACAAGCGTCTCGATCTGGCGGTCCTTCTGGATGAGTCCCAGAATGTAGGCCATGGTCGTGCGGTATTTTTCCTCGTCCAGATTCAGGTTAATGTCACCCAGTCGTGAGATGATGTCCGGCAAGACGTTGTACAGAATATTCGACTTGTTGGCTATCTCCTTGAAGAACTGCTTGGTTATGTTGCGGATCTCCTCGTTTTCGTCCACGATGCAGAGCGCCATGTCTGCGATCTGACCCTTCACTCGTATCATCTCGTTAAGGATAAGGTGCGACAGCATTTTAACGGCGGTCAGACGCAGCTCAATGTTCGATTCGTGCAGCTGGGCGTAGAAGTGCCCCGTCCACGGCTCGATGATGTTCGGGAAGCGGAAGGTCAGGTCCGACAGGCCAACCACCGTGTTGCACTTGATGCGGATGTTCTTTGTCAAACTGAGTATGTTCATCAAGAAGCTCATGTTGGTCTCGCAGAAGCGCGATGACACGGTCATCAGACGGGCCAGCGCCAGAGTCGCCGACTGCTGCAGTTTGGCGTCGCGGAACTCACCGGGTCTCTGGCAGATGGTCTTGATGAATCGCGACAGCTTGGACAGCAGAGCCTTGGGGTTGTACAGCAGCATGTCCTCGCCAATGCTGTGGATCTCCTCGGCGATGTTGTCCTCAGCCGTGGCCCCAACCAGATCCTCGTCCGGCTCCTGCTGGGGTTCCGCCGTCACTCCGGACAAGCGCTTGCGGACCTCCATTGCGGAGACGTTAAGAGTTTTCCTGCTGCTGGCCGGCGGCGGCGGCTTGTTCCGATTATTCCGCTCCTCCTGCGCAGTCAGCTCCTCGCGGTACTTCATGTTGTTGTATATGTCCATATCCAGAAAGATCATCTCCTTGATGGTCATGTAGCCAATGCAGAAGACGAAGCGGGAGACCAAGTAAACGGGCATCATCAGCTTGCCCCGTTGGGTGACTGAGTTCTGAGTTAAGGGCTGATTCTGCGAGCAGGGTATCTCTGTCGGCGGTTGCGAACAAAAATCGTTCTCCTTATCTGCAACCGCCGCCTGAGAGGAAGCGCCTACTGCCACATCTTCCACTTTGATCAACCAGCTCTCGCTGAACCGCTTGATCAGTGCCTTCACTAGCTGCTGCGAGATCACGTCCGGCGCCTGGCACATTTTGTAGAAGTACTCAAACACACTCATGGCCAGACCGTCAAAGTCCGACAGCTTCTGGTGGAAGAAGAAGTCCAGAAAGAGGCGGGTGATCTTCACCACGAACTCCGAATCGCTGTTGTGCCGCTTGTAGTACTTGGCATTGGTGTTGGAATTGATAGAGTTGACCAGCAACTGAAGGCAACCGGTAAAGACGCGTGGATCCCGGCGCACCCTCGGCCCAACTGCAATATCTTCAATAATGGCACTGTTGGCAGACGCAATGGCGGCCTTTGAGTTCGAGGCCATGATCAGAAGTTGAAGAGAAAGACGCGACTCGTCGGCGCTGGTGCCCTCCAGCTTGAGGGTGAAGCGCTCGAAGAGCACCTGGATGACCAAAGCATCGATGTCGCCTCCGGCAATCCACTCGGCCATCACCGATTCCATGGCCGTGTAGTGGCCGTACTCGATTTCCGCAAGGAACTTGGACAAGTTCTGCACCACCCGGATGGCGTGGACGCGGCCAGTTTGGTCCGTGGTGAAAAGCACTCGCTTGTACGCATCGGAGACGGCGTCGCGCTTCTCTTTGTCTGAGGACCACACGAGCTGCAGCATCCGCTGCATCCCGGACTCAGTGCCATGGATTCCGAACATATAGCCTGTGGTGAACAGGTCCACCGCCTCGAACACGTCCGTGTTGGTCTTGGACATGAGCAGCTCGTGCAGCTTGGGGAACGCCGATGTCACCAACACCGCGAAGTCGATGCTGTCCTTGAGGAACTGCACTGTCTTAATCTGTTGTAGCATCTCCTCGTTGCTCTGTTTAAAGCCGGCGGCCACCAGGTGATAGGTCTTCAGCAGAGCCAAAACATACACGCAGTGTTCCTCGTGCTTCAGCTGGGAGCTTAGGGCCTGGTTGCCAGCCAAAAAATCGACCTTGCGCACCAGTACAATGACCTCCTTGTAGTTCTTTTCGCGCATTAGCGGCACGATCTTCTGCAGAAGGGCCTCGTCGCTCTCCTCCTTGTCGAACTGCATGTTAGGAAACTCTGTTAGGTTTTCCTCGATGAAAGGCAGCAGATCAGGAGCCAGGGTGCCCCATTCCTCATTCAACTTCTCTTGCTGCTGACGCTCCTCCTGGAGCACCTCGTCGAGCTTCTCCATGGCCTCGACCTCCTTCGCATGCTTGGCACGAAGCTCGTCGATAGAAAGTTTGCTGGAGTAGGGATTGCTCTCGAGCGCGGATTTTATCAGTTGCATGGCGGCACGCCGCACCAGCGAGCTCTTGTCCTCCAGCCGCCCGATGGCTTCGCTCAACACGCTGATGATGAAGTTAAGTGGAATGGCATGCTGCACCTTCAAGTGATGCCAGATGCTCAGCACCTTGGAGCGCACGTGCGCAGATATGTCACAAATGTGGGCCAACAGGTGCTCAAGGAACTCATTGCGCACTTCCTTCAGCTCCTGACTGAGGCCCTCCGACGTCAGTTCGCTAACCACCGCGTCCCCAATGATTTGCAGAACACAGTTGCGGAGCGTGTGCGACTGGCAGTCAAGCAGATCATCAGCCAGCTTCGCCATATGCGGTATAATCAGCGAGGGCGCGATGTTTGAGAACTCGGTTAGGAAGTTGGCGAAGTGTTTGGACACCGCTGAATCGGAGCTGTCCTGCATGAGGGCGTCCACAATGCTCTTGATCAGGATCGAGAACACTGAAGAGATGCCGTACTCCTCGTGCAAAAGCAGGATTCCAGTGGCCACAGACACGGCCGCGTGATCGGTGCCGCGCAGGATTTGCAGTATGCGAACCGGAAAGGTCATGGCATGATTGAAGCGCTTGATGGCGGTGCCCAGGATCTGGAAAATCGTATCGAAAACGTGCCTGTTATCGTTGCGCACCGGCAGCAGCTCCAGGGTCCGATAGCAAATGTCACAGAGCATTGAAACAAAGTCCTCCTCGACGACTGGCGGGCTCCATAGCTTCTCGAGCGGACACTGCATTACGTTGAACAGCTGGACAAGAAATTTGCCGCGCTTAACGTCCCAGTCGGGGAAGTTCTCCAGTGACTGCTCCGGCTGCTTTCCGCGCTTCTTCTGGGCGTTCATCTGTCCCTCGCGCTGTGCCAGCTGGAAGCCGTTGTCGATCTTCCGGACAATGTTCACCTGCAGGTAGAGCGTCATCTTGATCAGGTTCAGGTATCTGTTGCGGTCCTGGTTGCTCATCGGCTCGCTGGCGGTCAGCAGCGGCTGCAGGTCCTGGCCCAGGTTGTCTACGGTCAAATAGAGCAGGTCAAAGGCCCGCATAAGGTTCCGCATGGAGGAGTCATCGCTGCCGGGGGCCTCGATAATTGAGTAATAGGTGTCGAAGTGCTCGAAGATATAGAACGGGTCACGCAGGCGGGTGTTCCGCTTGCATTCTAGCAGCTTTTTGGAAATATCAGCGCTCCCGAAGACCTCCTTCACGTAGTACTGATCGCCGCAGCTGTTGACCAGGTCCGTGGCGTTGAGCGGCAGCACGAACTGGAAGTCGTGTGACTCTTCCATCGTTTGCTAACTAAATTGAATTCAAAATAACTATAAGCGTTTGTTTTCCGTTTTTCGTCTTTTCGGCGGTGGCGTCCTAGTGATGTCAAATCTTGGCGGCAGAATCTGCCAGACGTATTGATCAGTGGTAATCGACAGAGTTGCCAGAGCTGTCAAAACATCGATACACCTATCGATAACATCACCCGTTTGGCTGTGGTCGTCACTATCGATTATATTTAAATAGTTCTGAAATGTAACGTAAATTATTTACTTATATATTTGAATATGTGTACATATATATACATAGGTAAATTAAAAGAGCTAAAACCCAAATGAAATTACTATAGAACATCGTGTATTTCTTGATCGCCTAACAAGTTTAGTCAATTGTTACGGTCAAATTACTACCACTGAAATATAAATATTTTATTTTGTTTTTAAAATAATAGGAAATCGTAACTTTTACCCTTATAGGGTATTATAATCTTTACCCTTGCATAAGGCATTATATTTTTGGACAGAAGTTTGGAACGCCTATGAAAAATTCGCATTTTATCAACATCTGAATTAAGATCCAATTGGAACCATCGTATAATGAATGATATAAAGTATAAGTTTGATTCCTTTAACATATCTACAGATACTCCAGAATAAGGTCATATTATACGATTTTGTTAATTTTTTTTAATCAGTCGAATATACCATATAACTGAAAGGAAAATGATAAGAATATTTCATTTTCTTAGATCGAGCCCAAACCATACAAAAACAAGTCATATTTTTTATACCCGGTACCGGAAGGGTCCAAGGCTTAATGCCAAGGTCTCCGGCTTCATAAAGTATATATATTCTTAATCAGCATCACCAGCCAGTCGTCTGTCCTAATAAAACAACAGATCTTAAAGACAAAAAAAACTAGAGCTTACAAATATGGTTGCAACAATTTTATCTTGAGTCCGCAGATCAAAGTAAATGTTCGGTTAAAGTAAAGATATAATTTAAATACATTTACGTTCTTTTAAAATTAGAGCAAATCGCATAATAAACATGGGAGTTAGTAGACATCTAAGTCTTTCTATCTTCATCCTGCTCGCACTCAGACTCGCCTCAGATGGCTAGTTGAGTCTCGAACCGTGTTTTCAAACAAAACGATTTGTTTTTAAGGTGTTTTTAGAACTTTAACTTTTGAAGTTGATCGTACTAATAGATTTAAAGAGTCTTAGGAAGGTACTGAAAATAGGGTTTGCCTTTTAGTTTAACGCACATAGCTGTGGGTACCGAGTATCTTACAGTCGAGTTTAATATATATTTATATTTTGTATAAATAATATATTTTCTTTGTTTTAAGAAACATGTTTTGTTTTTCTCATTTTATCAATTTTAATAATTAGGACGGTAGAATCAGTGTTAATTTCGGCATCTGGAAACTCCCTTTCTTTCTTGTTTTACATTGTACCATTATATTGAATTGAGCTTTATGTAAAGCGATAACAAAGTGGTTATTTATATTATGTTTATAACACGCTTTATTTTAAAACAGATTCTTAACATATCAAAATAATAGATACAAGTAACAAAGAATGGAACCATATTCATCCTTGCTCCAGGACGAGGATTTTGGGACAGTCTCAGCTTAAGTCTTCTTCTGATCGTCGGATTTTCCAGGGATGTATCTAGTTGGTTAGTATAGGTATAAATGAAGTATAATCATAGTTACCTATCAGTTTCCGTTAGAACAAATAACAGCAATTGACAAACGCAGTGATTATTGCTTTAAATTTTTAAAATTTTATTTTATTGTATGTATATAATAAATATATATGTATATGTAAAGTAATATTAGCTTTAGACTTTTTATTATACATAATGTAGGCTACATCGAGTTTGCTTAATGATTACACTTCGCTTCGTTATTTTTAGACCTTAGGCTTAATGTATATCTTACAGAAGTGCAACTTATTTTCGCTCATTTGTTGTGTCTTAAATTACATATATTAATATATTTTTTGAATCATTGTCTTCCATCGGTTCAAGTTATGTGCTAGGCTTAATCTAGCTTTGCTTAGTTTAGTGTGTTGTTGGGTCGTGTTGGGTTCTTGGCTTCACAAGAATCTTGTTTAAAAAAATACTTGGCCCTAAAGTAAATAGCCTACAACTTATAGTAATGTTAGGTCAGTGCGCTATGCTCGAATTCCTATTTGTAAATGAATGGCATAACAAAATTGCGGATACAAAATATATAATATTTATGTAAAGAATATACAACACGTTAAATAAAATATAATGACAAGGGGGACTCGGGCTGCACGGATATAAGGTTAACAAAAATAAATAAATAGATTGAGAACTTATGGAATAAATACTAGTCGCATAGTCGCCGGTCTGTTTCTCTTTAAGCAAGGAACAAATTAAATATATATAGGTATTTGTGGAGAACTCTCTTGAATAAGTCAGAAAAGTAGTGCTCACAACACTAAATTAGGCTAAAACATATTTTTACTGCCCAGAGACGGCAGGTAAAATAGTTACAACTGGTTTGGGGTGTGTGTCTCTTCGTCTTTGCACTTTTGCGTTTAAAAGTTACCTTAGGCGTACGAATCTAATCTAGTTATTAAGATGCTCTTAAGTTTGCCTTGAAATGTACATACATATTTGATTCCTTCGTGTGTGTGTCTCTGTGTGTTGAACAACATTTGATTTGAATTCATATAGGCATTTGGTTTTGGTAATAAAAAAATACATTTCTTATGCACATCCAACATTGTAGTAAGTAATATCAGTGAGTTGTAGCTTTGCTTATGTTGAGTTATTATTCATTGTGTTTACAGTAAACGGATTCCTCATCCCCTCCTTATTATTGGTGGCCGGTGGCCAAATGTGACGATTTTTGATGTGTTCTAGAAGGAAGCCAAGCAAGGGCTTAAAGCGTGTTGCCGACAGTGGAAAGCTAAGCCAACGCAAGCTTTGCACCATGGGCAACCGAAAAATCACTCTTGAACAGAGATTTTAGATTTCTAAAAGAAGTATGTGGTCGGCATTATGGTGGCACTGTTCAAAAATCGACCCAATTGGCCACCCATTAGCCCCTACGCGGCAAACAGTTGAGCAGCAGCAGCAGCAGCCTGTTGCTGTTGCTGCTGTTGCTGCTGCTGCGGCTGCTGGGGAGTTCCGGTTGCCAGTATGGGAATGGCAGTGCCGTCGGCCGTCAGCAGGAGGGTCTGCGTGGCTGGAGGTGCCGCTGCAGCAGCAGGCTGTGGCACCGGCTCGGTGGCCAAGGCCACGTTACCCGGGAGGGCAATCAGCTGCTGATGTCCTGCCTTGCTGGGATGCGGCACTTGGGTGGCGGCGATGATGCTGCCGTCGGCCGATTGCAGCAGGATTGTGTTGGCCGGCAGATTGAAGCAGGTCACGGTTCCGTTGGAGGCCACCGTCTGCAGCTGAAGTGGAGGTGGCTGGGGCTGGGGAGCGAGCAGCATCGTCCCCGTATTGGTCGGGCTGCTCAGGGCGAGTCCATCGTTTTCGTTGGCACTTGTCGGCACTGCCTCCTGCAACTCTGGCTGCTCCTCGCAAGGATCTTCGTCGATGATCTCCTCCACGAGATCATCTTCGTTGAGCTCCTCTATAATGTCATCCTCGTTTTCAATGTAGCCACCATCAGCATCAATGCCGGAGCTAACCACGTTGACGACGCCACCCGGTGGAGATGGGGTGGGAGTGGGCATGGCCAGGTAATTATCACCAGCCGACTTGGCCGTCACGGCTGTGCCCTTGGGTATGCGGAACTTGCGCAGGATCTGGGCAGTAGAGGAGGACAGTGCACCAAGGGCCTCTGCGTCCTCGTCCAGATCCTCATCAAGCTCGTCTTCCTCGGCCAGCCCCTCCTCTTCGGAGGCCATCTGCTGCTGCTCTTGTTCCGCAGCTGCAGCTTCCGTGGCGACAATCACCTGGCGCTGATTTCGGTTGGAAGAATTAACGCGAACCAACGTCACGCCTCCGGTTCCGGCTGCAACCTTCGAATTGCCATTGAGAATGCTAATCGGCGGGTGCTTGCCAGCTCCGGCTCCAGCTCCTCGGGCGGCCAGCAGGATGACGGATGGGGACTTCTTGGCCGTCGCCTTGAGGCCATTGCCGCCACTACTGCTCACCACAGACACGTTGTTGTTGCTGCTGCTGCTGCTGTTGGTGTTGGGAGGAAGGAGAGATGAGACATCGGTTGCATTATTTGTTGGAGGAGGCGGCACATGGGACATGGGATCGGAGGACATGGGAGTAGTAGTTCTGGACGAGTGTACAACAAAGTCGGCGAACTGGTCGACGAAGCTGCCGCCGCCCATGCAGGTGGTGCTGCCGCTGCTACTACTGCTGCTGCTGATGTTGCTGCTGCGACTGTGACTGCGACTGCAACCCTTGTTGTTGCTGTCGGCGAGGCGAGCGCGGGCTCGGGCGTTCGCCTGCTTGACGATGATTTCTTCGTAGTAAATGCGATTCGCTTCCGCTTGGCGACGCTGCAAATCTTCTTGGACAGTGTTTTTGGTCTGATTTAGATTCTGATTCTGATTCTGATTGTTGTTGTTCGTGTTCTGGGTTCTGTGATAGCTGGGTGTGTTGAATGGCCGCTTGAACATTGGTTGTTTCTGGTCGTGGTCGTGGTTGTTGTGTTTAGAAGAACCTGTTTGTTGTTCATGTTGTTGAGGTTGTTGTGTCGCATGTTTATGAATTTCGTGTGCAAATCATAGGGAATAACACAAAAGCACAAACAACACAGACGAACGTAAAATGTTGTTGGGTGAAAAAAGAAAAAAATAAAAACAATTTGATTAGCATGTGTTTGCTGGTACTCATTTTGATTTTTCTTAGCGTTCGATTTAATCCATTAAAATGCAATGTAGTTCGATTGTTAGTTGTGCTTAAACCAAAGTTAATTCGGGTTAGTAAATTATAATGACACTTATGACTGATAGCTTAATGTAATGATCGAATGTAGACGTGTGTGGATGTAGTTGGAATGTTTGATTAGTGATCAAAAACCGCCGCCAGGCGACACTCGAAAAGAGGATTTAAACTTGAAGCATAGTCGCCCCAACACGTTCACACTATACATATTTTAGATAATGCCTCTTTCCCACTTCAGGAGTCCTGTCAAAGAAGGATTTCTCCGTGTGGAAACACTGCCGGCATAAATATTTTCTCCCACTTTGTGAATATATTTACAAATGTTTAAAGTAGAGTGTCGGCGCAGGCAGACGGCTTTCTTTTGTTTTCTAGGACTCTTGAGAAGTCAAACCAATTGAAAGGATTCAGATTTTGGATCCCTAAGTACTTTGGTTAATTACAAAACAGAAAAAGTGGAATGCAAAACAAACTCAAACGAGGAAATAAAGCGAATAAATAAAAGTACACATACCTTGCACTAATGTCCAATTTATCATTTTTATACATTTTTTTTATTGTGTTATGCGAATTAGTTGTGTTGTTTTGATTCTTGGGTTTGTTGTTGTCGATCTGCACACGCACACACACACACGCACACAACAAGCGATGATGGGGAATATGAATGAATGATTCAATGAGCGAAGGCAAGAGGCAAGTGACGGATGTCCTCAAGCGAATGAGTATTATATGGCTAGGTGATGTGTACACACTGTTTCGTTAAGTTTCGATCAGTGTTCGTTTCTGTTTCAGCTTGGCTTCCATTTGCGTTGCTTTTGCTCGCGGATTGTGGGTCTGACTCTCACACTCAGCGTGAGTTTTTATTCAGTTTAGATAGAGTTTATGGTGCTTTGGTACTGCAGCTTTCGGTGGCGGTCGGCTGTTCTTTAGAGAGCTAAAAGCACGGCCTCTGATATATCGTAGCTACACAGATGCAATGCGAGTTATTTTATTTTTGCGAGTTTTATATTGTTGGGTTGTTGGTTTCATTGATTGATTGATTGATTGATTGGTTGGTTGGTGGGTTGGTTGTGTGTACATAAAATAAAACAAGAGAAAAAGAAAGAAAAAGAACAAAATTGCATTGAAGTATAAAAACGTATTTGAACACAAGTTGTGGCTCGAAACGAAAAAGGAAACGAAATGGTTATTATGATTACTGTTCGGGTTATTCATTCGGTGGCATTCGATTAGCAGATAATATTGTACAAAGAAGCAGTACGGCCACCCACACAGGACACCCTCTATCTGGCAATAGAGAGCGGCAGTGCGGTTACGGGTTCATGTTACTGGTAAGGTAAATAAATAAATGCACAAAAATCAATTCAAATATTCAATACGACCAAAATACAAACTAAAAGAACTGAAAACTGATAACTGAAACTTTAAATGCTACAAAATAATCATTCGTACGTAAGAACTAAGGTATTCATACATAAGGGAATGTGTACTAAAATAAAACTAAATATATGCATATTACTATTGTTTAAAACTAAACAGGTTAATGCTTAACGTAAGTACTTGGTTCGACTTTTCAACACGTGTGCGAAAACCCCCACTTCCCCCACATATGTTCAGGTTTCGTGTGTTCGTTGGCGGCCATCGGATGTTGCAAGTTGCAAGTTGCAAGTGTTTAGTAGCAAGTACGGCGGCGGTGGGCGACTCTACGTGAAAATCGTGAAAGAAAGATCAGCGTCGCCGCCGCCGACGATCTCAACGAAAGGAATACGGAGACAGATAGAGAGCGATAAAGTTTACATATATAGTACAAATACAGAGAGAGGTACAGAGATACAGATACAGAGATACAGATGCAGAGCGGCAATCTAAACGGGCGCGTTATTCGTTACTCTAGGAAAGTCCAAAGGAGACAGGAAGGGGCTAAGGGGTATAGTTAGTTGGAAGGGTTGCTTTACCTAATTTCTTTGGTCTCCAGCAGCGACGAGGTGTTCACATCGTTGACCGCATTGATCATCGACGTGGGCGAGAATGGCAGGTGGTACATGGACGCGGCGTCCAGGGCATAGGTGTCGCCGCCGCCCTTGATCAGCAGCTCATTCTTTATCTCCATGAACTGTTGGTGCGGATTGTGGTGCGTGGCGAACGGATGCTGCTGCTGCAGCAGCTGCGTCTGCTGGTGCTGTTGCTGCTGGTGGTGGTGTTGCTGCTGTTGGTGGTGCTGCTGCTGCGTCTGCGCGTCCAGCGCGTTGGCGTTCAGCGTGGGCTGGGTGCCGGCGTGCGTGGTGAAGGTGTACTGCGAGTAGGGACAGAGGTCGCCCAGCTCAGACGGCTCTAGTTTCGGCTGGAAGCTCTGCAGACCATCCGGCGTCAGGATCTGGTAGCTCTGCACCGTGCCGATCACGTGCTGCTGCTGCTGCTGTTGCTGCTGCTCTGTCGCCGCCGGGGTGGCCGCTGCCGTGGAGCTGAGATAGGTCACGTTGTCTAGCTCATAGTGGGACTGCTGGGCCTGGCCGGCGCTCGGCACCTTCAGTGGCTGCTGCTGCTGCTGCACCAGCTGCTGTTGCTGCTGTTGCTGCTGGTTGGTCTGATATGTGGGCGCCGCAGTTGACTGCTGGCGCTGCGGCGCCGTAGTGTATATTGCCTGGCTGCCGTCCAATTGAAGGGGCACCAGATTGCCGGCCTGGTCTTGGATCATGATGCTCTGGCCATGCAGCTGCTGCTGCAACAGTGCCTGCTGCAGCTCCAGCTGGTTCGAGTATATCAGCGTGGTGGTGGGTGCGGGTGCCTGGCCGCCATTAGGTGTGGGTGGTCCGCGCTGCAGCCCCACAGAGCTGGTGGCACCTGGATTGGCCAGCGCCAATTGCGCTCCGCCCGGCAGTATCATCCCGCTGAAATCCAGCGAGGGTAGTGTCTGTAGCTGCTGCTGTTGCTGCTGTGGCTGCGATGGCGTCGTGGAGGCCAGCGAGGTGGTCAGGGTGTGCTGCATCGGCTGCTGCTGTTGCTGCTGCTGTTGCTGCGCGTGACTCACGTTGACCGGTGACCCGGTTAGAGACTCTGCGTTCTGGACATCATCCAACACGCTGTCGATCTGTGCCAGCCGCTTTTTGGCCGGCGTGCTGCCATCGCCCTTGGATTTGCGAACTCGTGGAGTGCGAGCGGTACGAGGCCTCTTCGCCGGCGGACCGTCCGCTTTCAGAGGCGTCGTTGTGGCTGACGGCGGCATGGGAACGTCGCCGTGCTTGTCCTTCTTGTGCATCTTCATTTTGTCCGGACGCGAGAACTCCTTGTTGCAGATGGGGCAGGCGAAGATCTTGCGGTTCTGACCCTCGTGGAAGAGATACGCGTGCCGCTGGAAGCTGTACTTGTTCTTGAAGGTCTTGAAGATGTCGTTCTTGGCACAGACGAGACAGTAGGCCACGCCGTCAATGATGTGCTCATAGCGCGCGATGTCCAGGCCGCGCACGCTCATCTTTTCTAGGTACTCTCCCTGCTCGTCGTCGGCGATGACCCGTGTTTTACGCTTGCGCTTCTGCTTGGCCGCCGCCGCCGATCCCGCCTTGGGTGCCATCGAGGTCACCGACCCGGCCGTCGACTGGCCCTGATCTTGGCTGATTGTGTAGCTGGTGGTGCCGGCGGCCTGCTCCGCTGCCTCGGCCTCCACCTCGGCCTTGATCACCTGGAACTCCTCGTACTCGTGCTCATTGTCCGGGTCGTGCTCGTGGTCATGGTCCTCGTGTTCGAGGCTTTGTTCCTCGTACTTGACCTGCAGCAGGCCGGCCTCCTCGTCGTCCTCCTCCTCGTCGACGGCGATGCCGTGCTGTGGCTCGTACTTGATTATATCGGCAGCCACGGCGCTGCTTCCATTGCTCAGGCAGTCGCTGCTGCCGGGCTCGCTCTTAAGAACGTGGTACTCCTCGTACGTGCTGCCGTCGAACTCGATGATCGTCCCGTCCGTGTTTACCAGGGCCGTGGTCGTAGTCGTGGTAGCAGCGGCGCTGCTCTGCGGCACGGAAACGGGCGTGGGCGCCGCGGAGCTTACCGCGGGCATCCCGCCATTGTAGTTCTCGAACACTATGGTGGTCGGGGTCTGTCCATCCTCGCCGGTGGTGGTGATGTAGTGGTACTGTGGCTGCTGTTGCTGAGCGTGGGTGGTGGTGGGGATCGTGTCCACTTGGTGTCCGTTGGTGTTGGCGTTGGCGTTCGTATGCAGGATGGAGGACGAACTAATAGTTGTGACCACATTGTCTTTTGTTTATATATTTTTTGAAAATACATATTCGGTTTCGGTTCATAAAAGATGTGTTTGAATGTAATATTTGCATAAATCAATAAATCAATTCGTAATCGAAGTCGAAATCAATCAACAATTCACTCAAATCAGGTTCGGATAAAACTAATGTAGTGCAAAATGAAAGCTACTCGGGGGCCAACTGCGTGCAGAGATGCCACAGGTGGCTAGCACCTGCGCCACGTACACGTGCCTCTTGATTTATACAGCATAATATTCGGAGAGAACGTCGTGAGTGAATTGGTTTTTGTTTGTCGGTAGAATCTGTGTTTACTTAAGTCTACTTTACAGCAATCGTAATCGTAACTCTGGTACAGTACTCGCAACTCAATACGTACTAAATAAATCTAAATAAATAATCGTACTTGAATAACTGAGGCTGGTTTTACAGGAGGACAGAGCAGAGAGGATGAAACTGGTGTGTTGGCTCCTCTCTTCGTGAGGGCCCGGAACGGATTGGATGTGTGTGTCGATGGTGTGAAACAATAAGTGAAGGGTCTCCAGAGAAGGAGTTTGTGTTTCGCTAATAATAACTAAATCATAAACGCAAATATAAAAACTAAGACCTTCAATTGCAACCTTTGACGCCCAAGTGCTGCCAAGGACATACACGCGCATGGGCAGCACTGTCGCCCACAGATGGGCCGCACTGGCCACCACTTGGGCCCCAAAAACTGAATTGCAGCAGAAGCTTAATCGCTAACTAAATCAGGTAAGATAAGTAATTGGTCAACATGACTTTTGAGCCTTCATCGACGCGCTTGGCACGGAGTGGACTTCCTGCTGTTGAAATGATTTGTGCATTTATTTATGTTATATAGATCCAATATATGTAGTTTATTAGAATTGGAGAAGAGATAGACGCAGACCTGGGAGAGGGTCGCAAGTCGTAATTGCAGACGAGCATGTACATATGTAGTGTGTGGAGCAGTCGAAAAGCATTTGTTGTTAATTAAAGGGATTTGATGCGTTTGGTGATTCTTGAAGTTTCTAGTTTCTCGCCTAATTTGCGATTCGTTTGTCGGTCGGGCAGAGGCAGAGGAGCGACAAGAACACAGCAAATGGAAGTCAAGTTCTCAGTTTGTCCTCAGTTTTCGTTGGGTTCTCTCTAAATTTTGGCACCAATCGCGATTTGAAATCATAAATAAATAAATATTCGCTGGATGTCGACTGGTGAAGGGTGGAATGACATGGAATGACTGTGCAACACTCAAGCATTATATCGGATCGACTTCGGCCAATTGGGATGATGACGGACGTGGGTTAAATCATAAAGGTGAGTTTGTATTTACAATGAGGGGTTAACTGAAACACCAATTACGAGTACACAAGAGGGTTAAACCATACACAAAGACTACAACCAACAAACAAATAAACAAGTAAAGCGAAATTAGTTCAAAGCGGACACTTACCGGCAACATTGCTTGCAACATTCTGTTGGTGCTGCTGCTGCTGCTGCTGGGGACTGCTGGCCGTCGTCTGATATGTGGCCGTGGCGGCCGTTACCGCCTGGCCGTTTGCATCACAGAGAATCTCGTTTTGCAGCTGGTAGACGTTGCCGTCCGTGCTACCGTACTGCTGCTGCTGCTGCTGTGGAATGCCGCTTAGTGTGTTGGCCGCGGGCAACATGTTGACGAAAACAATCTGTTGCGGCTGCTGCTGCTGCTCTTGACTAGACTTGGATGTTGATGCTGCCGCTGCTGCTGCTGCTGCTCCCGCTCCTGTCGCTGCCGCACTTAATTTTGGTATCTTGCCCTCGAACTTGCGGGGGTGTTGCATGAACTGCAGCGTCTGCTGCTCCTTTTTGGCATCTGGAAAATGGCAATCGGTAGAGTTTAGTGCATATTCGCGCCAGGATTTTCTGTGATTGTTATGTTATGTTATTGTTCTTGGTGATATTAACACACACACACATGGACTGAGGACTCTGGACTCTGGGCTCCGGGGAGGTATTGCGAGCGGTTGGATGGTTGGAGGGTAATGAGGCAGTGAGGCAGTTAGGCAGTGAGGCAGTGAGGGGCAGGCGAACGAGCAAGAGAAGACGATTCTGGGGGCGGCAAACAAGCGAGAAGAACAGGCCCAAGCAGCACCAACAAACACCTTGGATTCGTTTTAGTAAAACAGTTTTGGTTTTGGTTAGTTTTTAGCATAGATTTAAAAGCGTGATCGTATATTTCTCTGACGCACTCTTACAATTAAAATAAACTAGACGATTCGTTTTTGTACATTTGGAACACAAAAATAAACAATGGGAATGCGGTAAGAACACTGAATTTTGGGGCGAATGGAAGTGCAACGAAGCAGCTGTGAAATGTTATGAAACGCTGTTGCTGGGGGAGGATAGAGGTTAGTGTAGTGTGTGGGATTAAATTGGTTAGGAGAAGCTGTTGTGATTATGTGGATGCAGTGGTGCAGTGGCTGCTTAAGCTGCTGCTCTCACCTCCGCCACCGCCATCTGCTGCAGCTTGCGTTGGAGTTGCTGGTGCTGCTGGAATTGCAGGTGTCGGCGATTGCAGTACAGCTCTGACAGCTCCGACAGCTCCGGTTGCAACCGGCGGCGGCGTGATAACGGGGTCCTTTTTCCGCCTCGCTGGTGTCTTGCGGGGCGTGCCGCTGGCCTTGCCGCGTCTCGCCCCCCGCGACGTAGAGGACGTGGAGGAGGCCGGCGATATGGAGCGGTCGTCCTTTGTGCGCGGACTGCGGCCTCGGCTGTTTCTCGAGTGCGTCCTGCGCTTCGACGCCAGCCAGTCGTCATCGTAGTCAGCGTCGTACTTGCGCTTCTGCTTACGCCGCTTGAAGTCCTCCTCTTCGTCGTCATCCTCTGCCAATTGAAAAAGTCAACAAGAGAATGAAGAAGGAACAAGAGAAGAACGAGAGTGGGAAGAGAGAATAGCTTAGCTAAGGAATTGACTCGATGGCGCCTAAAGGCGCACGGCACACACCTGTGCCGTCATCTATGTACTCCAGCAGCTCCTGTTTAGTCTTCAGATCGGCGGGACTCTGCAGACTCATGGCATCCTCGTTGGCGTAGTCGCCTTCTTCGATGCCGAGATCACCAGTGTCCAGCGTGAGGACGCTCTCCTTCAGCATGGCCTTGACGTCGTCGGGCACGTTGGGATTCTGCTGGATTTCATCCAGATCCAGATCTGGATTGCGCTCCTTAAAGCTCTTGGCCTTGGTGGGGTTGCATTGCTTCTTCATTCTGCGGAGGAGAGGCAAAGGGAGACCGGAGATTCGGAATATAAAATTTAAAAAAACGCCTGGAGGTTCGGGAACCTACTTCTTATCACACAGCAGGACATCGAGGTGCGGCGGCAGGGGAGCAGCGCTGGGAGCCCCGTTAGTCGGATCCTCCGGATGCCGGCCGACGTCGCGTCCCTCCAGCCACAGGTCGTAGCGGTCGCTCTGGAAGCGCTTGACGAACGTGTCCATTGAGATCTTGACCATGTCGTTGCTGCAGGTACACTGCACTGCCCGTTTGCCGTACTCGATCCAACGCTCCATGGCGAAGTTGGTGGACTCGGCACAGTTGAAGCCGTGGTTGAAGCCGGCGTGGTAGCCGAACGGGAACGTGATCATGATTTCGCCCGCCTCCTGCGTGATCTGCAAGAGTGGGATATAGATAGTAAGGTCACCACCCCTTTGGACAGTGGAACTATTGACAAACACACCTTACTGACGGGCACATCGTGCTGCTTAAGTATTTGTGGCGAGATGAGTGTCATCTTGTGGCGCAGGTAGGCATTGCAGTTCTTGTAGCTGGCCGGAAAGTACTGATTTGCTACCTTCTCCAGCTTGCGGCCGCACTCCGGCGGGACCACGTACCACGTCTTTGGCGCACCGAAATGCAAGTAGTTAATTGAGTAGAGGTCCATGTCCTCCGTGTGCCATGCGAACGTGGTCTTCCACATGCCGAAGTACAAGTAGGCTGTGTTCACGCCATCTATCTGGATGTTGTAGTCTTTGTTTACGTAGTCCAGGATGGTGCCCAGCCGGTTGATGTTCCAGCTCTGCAACAGCAAAGGCAATGCATCGTCAAGAGGGAATAGGGAACAGGAGACAGGATTACCTAGCTAGGTAACCCCAAACCTAACCAACACTTACATCCTGGTCGGTGTCTGTGATGCTACCGCTGACGTCTGCCCCATAAATCGGCGCCACGTATGTAATGTTCTTCCAGTACTTGCGCTCCAGATCCTCGAAGTCGAAGTGCTTGGGCGTGGCGTAGCGCTCGGTACTGGCCAGTTCGCTGAACTGCTTCACCGTCAGCGGTTTCTTTTGGATGTTTATTTGCTGGTAGTAGCCTTGCTTGCCGGTAACCACCTGGCAGATGGGCGCCGGAATTGTGACATTCAGAGCGTCCAGATCTGCATAGCCACTGCGCCGAGGCACCCATTCTGGCGGCGGCACCACCTTGGCCAAGCCGGCTTTGTGGGCGCCCTGGGACTCCATGTACGCTACATATTTGGGGAAGTCCTTGAACTCCTCCCAGGTGGGCCGAAAGACCATTATGCGGGGCACTTCTGACATTTTCATTTTCGTCGCCGCTCTGTTTTCGTTCTAATGTCTGATTCAGGTTTAGTCTCTACGAGACACTTTTCTCTTGGCGACTATTTATTCGATCTGGAACTGTGATAGAAGCAGCATTAAAACTCCGTATTCCGTTCGGGCCATTAATCCCGAGCAGATGCCCCGCCCGTCTGTCCGCCAGCCCGCCTGCCCCGCTGCTGAACGAGCCGATCGCTAAGGATCGGCTGCCTGTTTCAAAGCAAACAATGGAACGCAGGAACAGCTGCAACTCATCGAGCGCCTTTCAGAATGGGCGCGGTAGCGACAACAGCAGGCAGGCAGGCTGACTGGCAGGAAAATAGAGGCTGGCAGGATATGCAGTTGCTGCTGCCATTCGAGTGGCTTGAGTCCCGTGCTAGCAAGACCCACAGCATAACCCATAGGAACCCATAAAAAGTGCAACGATCATTCGTTATCGAGCCTTAAAAACTAAAAATAAATGAAAATTTAATACGCATATCATATGTCATCATGCAGAACTGGCTGAAAATGGGAAGGAGTTTAAGGTTGATCGATTTTATGATAGCGATATAAGCTGAAAATGTTGAATTCATCAATTACCTTACCAATTTTGAGTGTAAATTGCTGCAGAACAATGTTAGTAATGAGAATACGACTTAAACCAAAAAAGATTCATTAGCTAATATACGCCCTTAAGAGACTTAAGAGAATATGCATACTTAAGGCTGAAATTTAAGAAATTCAACATTTTTGTATCATTTCATTACCATTTATGTATATCGCTTGATTCAAATAATTCAGTGGTCTTGGGTCAAAGCTGAAAGTTAACCAATAAGTCTAAGAAAACTAAAATTCAATTTCACAGAGATAAATACAATTCAAATCCCACAAAATCAACGTTATAAGAGAAATTTCGGCATTGATATTTTCAACTGAGTTTGATAATATGTTGAGGGTTAATCAGTGTATTTTTTTACACTTAAAATCGCACTACAATGTGCCATTAATTACCCTAATTATCTGCATCTTTCATCAGAACATAAAAACATATTAATAATTGTTTAGTGAAGCTTAAATGCTTTTGAGATTCCATCATTTTCCGTTTCGTTTCAAGAGATGATGAAATAATAGGGAGCATGTGGTAGCACATTTTTTATTTCAGTCAGAAAGTGTAAATTTCTCTCAATGTAGATATTTCTGTATACGTGAGCTCTCACTAGAAAATCACAATAAATCATGTTGACTGCGGATAATTAATTACGGAACATCAGCCAGGACGACCCGCAATCCCCGCAACTAGACACACAGATCGAAAACGCCCAATAAGCGAGCGGTCACAGGTCTCGCGGCACAATTTTCTCACTCAATACAAATGGATTATGATTTGTTTTTGCCTATTTTCCGCACACGCAGACTGCAAGCTCTGCAGGCCGTAGAAGCAGCGAGGATAGCGACAACAAGGACAACGCCGTGCGAGACATCCCAGCGAACTAGATGAAAATTTACGCAATTTTTCGGCTAAGCAGAAAACTGTACCACCACCCGACGAGTTCAGTGAGCGAGAGACAGAGAGAGAGCGGAACACCGACAATGTTTGGTAGGGGGAAGGGGGGAGATGGCAATGACGAGTGCGCAAAACTATTTGCTAGTTCCAAGGAGCGAGAGCGGAAGAGAGAGAAAGAGAGAGACGGTATGCAAAGGAGCAGGCTGGGTGTACTCGTCAAGGAGCGGTACCAAATGGGCGAGTCGTAATACAGCGTGTGTGTGTGTTGACATGTTTGTATGTGTGTGTGTATGAAAGGACGAAATTTGGGACTCACTTGTGATGTGCTTCGATGGTTTTTTTCGCTTCTGTTTCTTTTTTCGATGCTCTCAGTGCGTAAATCCCAACAAAATGGCAAAGGACTCGTGTTACTGCTTGGTCTATGGTGATGGGTTTTTGTTGCTATATTGGCTGTAGTTTATTGCACATTATATTATTTTATTTGGATGGTAAACTTTTGCTAATTTCCTGTTTCATTTATTTGCACAATTTGTTATTTGCTTTCGACACTTTCGACTTTGAAGCACACTTTTTGCTATTCTTTGACTTTGCGATTTAACTAACTTTGGCTTGGCGTGTTTTGTTTTAAACTAATTCCTGCAACATCTGATGGCGACGTTGTCTTGTGTTTTCCAGTCTCTGACTTTGTTGTTCCGGGGGCGGGGGCCTCTCCGTGGATAACTGAGTGTGTATATATGTGTATATGAAAGCACTCACGACGGGCGCGACATGTCTGAGCGGTCTGAGCGGCGAGCGTTGACTGAACCACAGCCTGATGCCAGGACGATGGCAACGCAGACGCAGACGTCGACAGAACTCGCTCGCACTCGCACTCACACACACACGCGCACGCTGAGAGCGTTGTCCTTTTAATGCGAATGCTCTGGTCAAAGCATAATGTGAAAGGAAAATTGGTGTAGAGCGAGAGGGAGACGGCGCAAACAAGTTTGGCAGGATAAAACTGGAGGGGGAAGTGCAAGCCGAGAGGAAAAACGGCAGTTGTTATCCATCGTCCTTTTCTTCATTCATTTATCCATCCATCCAACCGCCGAACAATGCATTTTCTTTGCTCTTTCGCTTCGTTGCGAAAACTAGATGTGGCAAAAGGAAAATGCATTGGAAACGCTCTCGCGCAGTCGGGGCCCCCTCTGTTCCTCTTTCTTCCTCTTTGAGCCGGCTGGAAAATCGCAAAGGACTTAATCCTCATTATGCATTGTCTTGGCCTGGATTTCAGATTAGGCCAAGATCTAATCTGGGACTTACATTCTCGGATCAAAAGCGATCGTAGGTAGGTGAAATTCTGCGGGAGGGGTTAAACGCTATGGATCCACTTGAGACAGGAATCACAGAATAACCGGGAGTTTTTCGAACCAGGCTGCGATATTGGTTGGTTTTCGTTATTTCACTTGCTAATTGCCAGAAAAATTGCAATAATTACTTGCAAAAGTCATTGCCTATACTTTAGCGCTGCGTTCAAAATTAATTCTTTTATAACTTACTAAGTGTGGGGAACCTAATTGGTTTTGTTTGAAATCACTGGTCTGCATCAGTACATTTACATGTCAATATTGCATTTGAGTGACTGACAAAAAGAACAAAGTGACTAGATATGAAAAAAAAAACACTTTTTTTTTGTAATATTGGATAAAAACATAGCTATTTAACTAAATACATTCTGTGCAAACCAAGCGTGTGCCGGCAGAGGCCTGACAGGGAAATTTGCATACACGCGAAATAATGCCGTGAAAACTCTGTTTTAAATATAACGATCTTCTGATATTAGATTTAAGCATAGCAAAATTGCAATCTTATATTTACTGGATCACATTAAATACTCCTTCTCTATTACTTCATTAATAATTCCTAATTAAAAATTTGTCAGTTTATTTATAGATATATCAGTTAAGTTAATAAGATCGATTCGCTAGTTCGATCAGATATCATCTATGACCAAACTTTTATGATCCCCTGAAATACTAATAAACTCTAATTTAATATGTTACACATGTCTTTATTTTAAAAAAACTTCAAAGTTTCGAATGATATGGAAGCTACAAAATTTAAGAAACCAATTTTTCTGAGAAATATGACAAAATATCATAGATTTAAAAGGTTATATAATCCCCGTTACTTTCCTGACTTATAATATTTTCAAGAGCCCCGAGAAAATATCTGTAGTTTGCAAATCCCAAATAACACGCAATTTTACGCTTCCTGAGTTTCTGGAATACAAATTATCACAACTGCAACTGCAAAGGACAACTGCCTATACAATTAGGTGATAGCGCTTCGATAACAAGCTTCCCCCATGAAGTGTGCAGAAAAACCATACAAAACCAACAGAAAAGTATAAAACGGAACAAAACGGGAGAGGAATGAAAAGGAAACCCACGTTGAGTAATTACAGCAGTATGGACAGCGCCAGGCGAAAAAAACGCCGAGCAGAAGTATAATTTACAACATGTCATTAGTCGGGCAACGCCTACGGAAGGCGGCAAGGGGAGTGCTTGGAGCTTGAGGGAGAGGGGACGGTAGGATCAAAGCGTGACCAGAGCGCTTAGGAACGGTCACACTGCGCGGCAGGACTTGAGCAAACACAAAAGGTGGCCGAGGATCCAGGAAAACTAGTTTCTACAAAACAGTTCTGACATACTACACTCTGCGAGCGACAGAGAGAGAGAGAGTGAGGACAGGACGAAGGAGAGAGCTTGCACGAAAGCAGCGAGAATGACCAGGCGGCGGCGTCAACTTCCGGCAGGACTTACTCACACAGCCAGCGCTGCAGTTGTGTACACAATGTGGTCATTGACTGAACGGTAAAAAGCGAAAACAGGAACCAACAACAACGACTGGCGATGACGTCGTCGAAGAACGCACGGAGAACTGCCATAATGTGCGTCCCCTTTTTCCGCATTCCACATTTCCACATTCCCACTTCCCTGCTCCTCTCCTCACCCCTCCTTCCATTCCACTTCATTCCAAACTCACTCGCGCACTCAGTCAGTCGCCCGAGTCTCGTGTGATTCCACAAAGCATTTTTCTAATACAATTTCTCATAAAATTTCAATTCGAGCTCTGCCTCAGCTGCGACAACAACTACAGGATTATTTATGCTTTTTCCTTGTTCCTGCCGCTGTTGTTGTTGCCGCTGCTGGCAGTTGCCTGTTTTATATCCTTTTGTGACGCTAAGCACGCGAGTCGAACCCGCACAGTGGGCTCTCTTGGTTTGCTTTTCGGTACTTCCCCAATTTAAAACTTGGAGAACTAAAAGAGGATTAAAAAATGTACTTTGCTGATCAAGTTAATTTTAAAACAATTGAGCTAGGGAATATCTAAATAAAATTAATCTAGTTTATATCAGAATATTATTGAAAACTAAATCAGACTTTTACAACTTATTCTGTTATTTTATAAAACTTATATATTTATTTATTTTATTTATTTCTCACTCACACAAATGCAATGGTGCAGACACCTGCTTTATAACTTTGAGATTTTACCCTAGTCATGCAGAATGGCTTCTTAGTGCAAAGAAACATACTCAGAGCAGATTCTAGTGTAACAAGACACCAACTGTCGACCGAGTTCAGGACAATTAATTTGTTTCATCCGTTTCCGGAATGGTCCCACTGTACGACATCGACTGGCATCGACCGAAAAGCAAAGCACGCATCCCCTTTTTGAAGTTTCCCTTTTGTTGTCCTTTATCTCAATTGCACAACTGTTTGGCTTTGGCTCGATTCTCTTCCTTCGCCGCTGGCCTTTGTTTTGTTTTTATGCTTTGAGTTCGTTACATTTTATGTTTTGCCTATGTGTGTACGTGCGCGAGTTTGTGATAGTTGTGTGCTCCTGCGAGTTTTTTAAGCAGGCGGCCAGCACTCCTGGCGTCCATTCTTCTTGTTTATTGTTATTGTGTGTGTTAACGGAGTAAAAAGCTTTGATAGAAGAGAACACCAAGCGCATGACGACTTTCCCGTTGCAGGCTTTCGGCGCACACTCGCTGCTCTCTATCTACTCGGTTGCCTCTCTCCAGTTCTCTCGGCTCGCTTCCTCGCTCTCTCTCAGCTGCAGCACGCCCAGCAGCTGCCGTCGCAATCAAATTAATTCTCCTTTGCGTTCTCTTCGCCTCGCTTTCCGCCATTGTTCGTCTATCGCTCGACACTTTCCGCATCCCAGTCTTATTGGTCGTCAAAATGGCGGCCATTTTGAGCAGAAAGCAGAAAGCGGAAAGCGCAAGGATTCTCAATATAGCAGACAAAAGGAAGAACTTGCCAAGACGGCCATGGCGCGTGCTCAAGTGGCGGGGACGTTCGGGCGGTGCGCAAATACCGTTCCAAATTCGGATCTATGCCGCAGCGAAATATAGAACGGGGCAGTGACTCACTGGCACCTTTAAGTGGAAGTTAAAGGTATCACGAAGTAGGGGCCAGGAGAAAAGAACCTACAGAGGTACATGGTAACTATTGGGGAGTTAATATTAAAGCGTATCCCATTCTACTTGAATTTAGTTTCAAGAATGTTTCCAACTACAACTCAAGCATAAACTTTCAAACTTTAATTTATAAATAAATATAGCAGAACATAATTGTCCATAGACTTAGGGGCCAAATCGAAAGTATAAGAATTTACAATATATAATATATATATATAAAATATTTTGTTGGTTTAAGTATAAACAAATTAAACGACCCATATCTCAGCACAGAAAAGAGGAACAGACAACCCAATTAGAAAATGTTCCTTAAGTGTCTTTAACCGGGTAACCTCTTCTTTATTAACCAGCGGCTGTTGATCGGGGTTGGGACGGTAAGACGCCCACTACCCACCGGCGGAAGCTGCAGTGCAACCACCCGACGGGGCGACAACTTGTTGAGTCGTTAACTTGTTAGCCCTTCGTCCATGGAACCACCACACCTGACCTGCGGACTTCTGGCGGGATCTGTGCCAAAAACACCACCTAGTCCGGGGGTATGTTTATTATGCTTTATGAATGGGAGCGGATGCTCCTTGCGCTGCTCTAACTACCACCGACGGTTCGCTCTGTTTTGGTTTCTGTTTCGGTTTTTTTGGGAAACCCCCTAAAAGTGACGAAGACATTTTGTGGATGGATGACATGCCGGCACACGCCACCGATTCCGATTCCGAATCCGTATCCGTCCGTAAGGCGGTGGTGGGTTCGACACATGACCAAGAGCAAGAGCCATAGCAAGAGCGGATGCGGTCGGTGCCGGTGTCTGCTGGGGTTGCTTTCGTTTGTTTACATTTTTGGGGGGTTTCCCAACGTCCTTGCACCTACGAAGGCCGACCCGTGCGACGTGGTGCGTGCGTGTGAGCGGAACCACCCCATGCGCCATGTTGCCCAGAGCCAGTGCGCCAATGTAGGTCGGTGGTTGCTCTGGCTCTGGCTCTGGCCCTGACTCTGGCTGAGACTCGTGCCCTGGTGGTGATTCCAAAAATATGCCCAGACCTGTCTAAGGGTTACTGCCACTGTCGCAGCTTGCTTTTTGTTTATAAACATTGCGCAAATCAGCTGATTTTCAGCCATCCCCCATGCGTACATCGTATCCGTGCTCAGCCAGCAGTAGTAGTAGGAGTGCTCCAAGAGGAAACCATGCATCACCTGCAGGCCCAGTTCTTAATCGGAGCTCGCGCAGCTGGCTGGCACAGCAGCGGCAGAAGACCCTTTTGGAACCGACAGATGTCGGCTGTAAAATGCATTGCCAGTTCGTGTGCAGCCAATTCAGCAATTGCAGCCGGCCGGCCGGGCATTAAGACGAAAGGAGCTGAAAGGACAGCACAGAAGGGATCGTCGAGCCTGGCTAGCCTGCTGTTGCATTGATTACGCCTCGACCGGGAATGTTGTACGCATCTGGTACGACCCTTGCTCAGCGTTGTCCTATCCATCGATCGTTGCTTGGCATGTGCCACGGACCGAGGGCCATCTGCCATCTGCCTGCTGCTCGGAGGTGCCCCAATGCGATCGATTGTCTGCGCTCTTCCCTATCGAAGGATACCAGGTTTTCAGAGGGCTAGGATATATATTTAAGCAAGCTAATATAAGATCTAATATCGCCTCTAGTACCGACCTAACTCCTATTCTATTCATTCTATATTGTAAAGGTAATAAATCTGTGCTTAGTGGGGAATACGATCAATTTAACAAACGAATTTTCTTTCGGGTTACCTGACTTCTGTACGCAAACACTACAAATATAATTACATTTAAGTTTCCCATTAGCATAAAAAATGTGTTAATTAAGCAGACGTTACCATTATGATATTATCCCGATGTGGTCCAGTTTCATCATCAACAACGGCTGGCCGACCGCCCAGGAAGCCTTCCCACACTCGAGCAGCCAGCATAAAAAACTTGGAGCAAACCCAGAGAAGCAGCTTTCCAAACATGAATCCTCCCAGCTGAAATTGGACACCGAGACCCGTAGGTATAGGAACAGGGAATGGGGACGCAAAATGGGATAAGGACGAACACAGGAAGAGGGGGCCCCAATCGGAAAAGTTTCGAATTGCGTTCCGAGCAACTTAGGGGACAGAACCGGTTGTGAACGAGGACAGGACACGATGATCGAAAACGATTGCATTCTAGTTACGAGGATACGAGGATAGGCTGCAGAAAGAGGCCTTTCAGGAAAGTTGCAACACTGCGACTTCCGTCCTCCGTTGTCGTCAAGAAGGAAGTGCAAAATGTCGCTGAAAATCACGACTTCCCAAGCACTCTTTCCTCCGTTCCTAAACCAGCTGCACCATTTTAAACCATGAGCCGTGTTTGCGCAGGCGTACGTTGAACCCAGTTCCTTTAAACCCTGAAGGCAGGTAAGAACAGACTCAGACAGAGCGGCAGATGTTCCTTTTCCCTGGGTCCTTTTTGTCGCAGGTCAGTTGCTGCCTCGAAAAGAGTTGATTGTCGTGAACCCAACAAAGTTTGTGGGCACGTCAAAGGCTTCTCAAACATTTGTTTATCTTTGTTTGGTTAGAAGAAGTCATTACCACGAATGTCGGGAGAAGGGACTTCAAAGCCGCAGCTGCGATCAAAACAGGAACTCTTTATAGAGTTCGGAAACCTATGAAATATTTCGAATTCCACAACTTAATAATGCATAATTATTGTTGATTAATTAATATTAATATAGGAAGCCATCTGTTTTAGTTTTTTATTTAAATGGGATTTAATAACATGATTTCTGAATCTTAAGAACAATTTTCCTACAAATACCAAATGCAACATTTTCTGCTTCAGCATTGAAATAGTTAAGGACGAAGTGAGTCATGCAAACAGTGGTTCTTAAAATAACAGGAGCGCCTTTGTGTATGACCTTTCCCCTATTCCTTATTAGGAAATATTACATTAAACGAAATTTCACTTCTAATTTTACTCAAGTTTATACTAAATATACTTTCACGCTCCTATTATTTTAATAATGGATATTTATGCTCTCTCTTTAATTTTAGATTTTTTTTAATAATCCTTAGTATATACAAATTAGGTCTTTCGAACTTGTAGTTTTAAAATAATTGAATACTATTAACATAGTTTTTTCTGGTTTATTGAATATTTTGATGGGCACTCCTATTATTTTGAGAGCCATTATACGCCACAAAGCTTATACAATAAATCGCCAAAACTCTCTTTCAAAACTTCAAGGTTTACTCATAAAAAAATTGGATCATAACGATTATCACACAGATTATACTTATCTAAGTATTCCTACATAGACAGGATGGGCAAAATAAAAAGTAACACCCATCATCTCGATGTGTATCAAAATAATGCATTAATAAGAATGCAATTCAATCATCGGGAATGGTAAATTATGCATTCCGAGAATCAACGATAATTATGCGAAATGAACCAGATACGGGAAAAATAGTCTAAAGGTAACTGATGACGAAACCCTAATAATCTTAAAATGTAAATAAATTAAATATCAGCAAAGCCGTCCTTTCACTGAAAACAACAGGGATCTTAGCTATGACAACTATTAGATATAATAAAAGTGTGCATAGGCCCCGATAGAAAGATAGTCAAATCGACATGTCCCTATCGACTCGACAATGAATATGTAATAATAATGTACAACAGGAAATATATACATACATAACAAGTCGATAATAGTATTGTGTTAACCCACAAAATACCCTATCTTTCTGGGGATTCTGATCAGTTCAAGATTTTTATATTTCCTACGAAAGTATTAAGAACTTAACAGACAAAAACTATTCCAAAAACTAAGCGCATCTGTCCGGTCTGGTGCTGATGAAGAATACAAATATGTAAATATAAATATATACAGGTTGCAGGAGCAACCATAATTTGTATTTTTCAAAAGATGTCTAAAAGTATGCAATGTAATGTTGGAAATCAGGGGAGCCTATGATGAAAGACATCTTAAAATCACCCAAAAGTATGCAACAAATTTAATTATACGATGTACCATTTCGTATTATACTATTGGACAACATTTCATTTGATTTTAAATCTAAAATCAATTCAAATGGGGAAAACTGTATACTGTCTTGAACTTACAACTATAAATTTTACTAAAACTCTAATTGTTAATATAAACATGTCGATTTACGGAGCTATTATCTCGTCCCGAGTTAGTATTTGTCGAAAGGACCGTTCATGGAACTTCCTCCGACTAATGCAATTAATTCAGATCCCAACCGTTCCAGTAACAGAGCGTGGGTGTGGGGACAGAGGGGTGGGAACTAGGCTGGCAAATTGAAAAATCGATTTTGCACAACGCTCGCGCTACTGCAAAATTGGGGAAGTGTGCAGAGGTTCTAGGTACTGCGAAACTCACCCGATCCGTGCGCTGAGGGTCCGCCGCTTTGCTGCTTCCCGGTCTCTCAATCCCGAGGATCTCTTGGGCAGCACCTGCGCTTTCGCGAATTCAAACCCTTTCTGCACCTGGGGCTGTTGCAACGGAATCGAGGAATCGGAATCGGCGTACGTGACCGAGAAAAGGTGCCCGTTCACAATAGACGTAGACGCAGTTTATTTACAATAGATTAGCTGCGCGCTGCACATGTCTGCGTGGGATGTAGTTGTTGTTGCTGCTCTCTGTGGTCGCAATGTTTTCCTCCGCTGCGACATTAGTTTTGGAGTTAATATACATAAAACAATTCACTCGCCATTCTTATAAGATGGCTGCTTATCAGACGCCCCTAGTCTCCTGTCTGCGGGACACACACGAAAATCAAACATTTACACGGGCACAGGTCGCTCGTCGTTCCTCACACATGTCACTGGAGAACTTGCACTTTTGCTCTGTCAGCTGGCAGCTGGCTCTTGCCCGTGTCCACTTGTCGTTTCGCAACAGCGCAAATATAAATTAAATTATTTTATGTATTTTTCGCCAATTTCTTGCCATGATGCAAAAACACCAAAAACACAGCGCCTGCAGGTGTGACCGAATCGAAATTAATACTAACTTTGTATCGCATAATATCGATATATGTATCACTGCTAGTCAGTGTTGGTAAGCGAAGACGTTTTCTTTTAATTCAAATATTTAGAGTCCAACTTCTTTTATTTTTAATCTGGGCAGATAGCACCCACTGGGCTATAAATAAACTGGATTCGTCGAGTAATAGTTAATTCACTTGAAAAGCTCCGAAACTCTCCAAGTTTACTTTCATCAAAACCTAGTGTGGGTTGACAACCCTAATCCCGAACTGCACACGTTTTCATCTGTTTTTTCTGAAACTCCAGTTGAACTGCATGTGAGTAATGGTAAACACTAGATATTTCGCCAGTTGACACATTCTTGCATCACCCAGACCTGTGAAATGCCTCAGCCGGAACAGCAGAACGATGTCAGCGGCACAGCCCAAGATCCAGCCGGGGAACCTCCAAAAACGGCCAAGCAGCTGGAGAAGGAGCGTCTAAAGGCGGAGAAGCTGGCGAAGTTGCAGGCCAAGCTGGACAAGAAGGCTGCTGCAGCCCCTGCTGCGGGTGAAAAGAAGGAGAAGCCCGAGGTGAGTGACCGAAATTCATTCCCCCTATCTCTTGAACGCTGCTCCCCAATCGAGGTTATGTGGCACAGTGAAAGGGAGTAATTGGGGTCCATTGTTACCGGAGAAAGCTAACGTCATGCTTCAATTTCCTCTGCAGAAGCGCACGAAGGAGGTGAAAGAGGCTGCCGTATACACTGCCCAGACTGCTCCGGGGGAGATGAAGGATCTGAGTGGTCCTCTGCCGGATGCATATAGCCCGCGGTACGTGGAGGCCCAGTGGTATAGCTGGTGGGAGAAGCAGGGCTTCTTCAAGCCCGAGTATGGGGTAAGTGTTCGCTAATCGTGCCGCGTGCAATGCAATCTATGTAATCCTGTCTGGCCCGCAGCGACCGTCGATTGACTCTCCGAATCCTAACGGAAAGTTCGTGATGATAATTCCTCCGCCCAACGTAACGGGATCCCTTCACTTGGGCCACGCTCTTACCAACGCCATTGAGGACGCTATTACGCGCTACCACCGCATGAAGGGGCGAACCACTCTGTGGGTGCCTGGGTGCGATCACGCTGGCATCGCCACTCAGGTGGTGGTGGAGAAGCTTCTGTGGCGCGACGAGAAGGTGTCCCGCCACGATCTGGGGCGCGACAAGTTCATCGAGCGAATCTGGGACTGGCGGCAGGAGAAGGGCGGCCGCATCTACGACCAACTCAAGAGCCTCGGCTCCTCCTATGACTGGTCGCGAGTGGCCTTCACCATGGACCCCAAACTGTGCCGCGCCGTTACCGAGGCTTTCGTCCGCCTGCACGAGGAGGGAAGCATCTACCGTAGCTCCCGACTTGTCAACTGGTCGTGCACGCTCCGCTCGGCCATATCCGACATCGAGGTCGACAAAGTCGATATTCCCGGGCGCACATTCCTCTCCATTCCTGGTTACGAGGAAAAGGTGGAGTTCGGAGTGCTGATCAAGTTCGCCTACAAGGTAGAGAACAGTGACGAGGAGATCGTTGTGGCCACCACCCGTATCGAGACGATGCTAGGTGACACGGCAGTGGCCGTTCATCCTCAGGATGAGCGCTACAAGCACCTGCACGGCAAGTTCGTATCACATCCGTTCTCCACGCGCCGCCTGCCGATCGTGTGCGACGAGTTCGTAGATATGGCGTTCGGCACGGGTGCCGTTAAGATTACCCCGGCCCACGACCCCAACGACTACGAGGTGGGCAAGCGCTGCAACCTGCCCTTCATCACCATCTTCAACGACGACGGCTACATTATTGGTGACTATGGCGAGTTCACGGGCATGAAGCGCTTCGACTGTCGCAAGAAGATCCTGGAAAAGCTTAAGGCTCTTAATCTTTATCGCGAGACCCTGAATAACCCCATGGTCGTGCCCATTTGCAGCCGCTCCAAGGACGTTGTCGAGCCGCTGATAAAGCCGCAGTGGTACGTCAGCTGCTCAGACATGGCTGCATCCGCCACCGAGGCCGTGCGCTCCGGCGCTCTGAAGATCTTGCCTGAGCATCACACTAAGACCTGGTACCACTGGATGGACGGTATCCGCGACTGGTGCGTGTCGAGGCAGCTGTGGTGGGGTCATCGCATTCCGGCCTACCACGTTAGCTTTAGCGACCCTTCACTCCAAACGGGATCGGTAAGTAAACCATCTTATTGGGAACCTTCTTTATCTGATGCTAACTGTAAAATGTATGATTCTTCAGCCAGCTCTCGGAAGCGTGGTAAATATTGTAAATAATTATTGTCCGTTTTATACTCGGTGCCCACTAAGGGTCACGTGCAGACAGAGGGCCTATTATATACATTTTCGGTTGATACTGTGTTATAATATCCTTGTTTGCAAAATGAAAAGCCTTTGCACTTCTCACTGCCTGCTTTTCAATTAAATATTCTCAGCTAAACTTTTTTGTTACGGCCTTTCAACAACCCCAGGATAAGTTCTATTCGGTTTTCAGAGACAGCAAGCTGATAAAAATATCAGCCGTAACGTTTATATTATATTTTTACATCTCTTTTTTAACAATTCTGTTGCAATGTAACTTAAAATATGAATTTTCAATACCAATATGTGTTTATTAAGCCGAAACAGACGCCTCCTTCTCAGCCCACAGGCAGCATTTTTTTTAAAGGAAAAACCATTCATTGAGGAGACCAAAGGGTCCGAAAATAAGTCTCAAAGAAACCCAAAACGGTCATAAGCTAATTGCGAGTTTTGATTTTGATATACGGTTTCCGAATTTTATCCTTACGTTAAGAAATATTTATAGATTGACTAAGAAATACACATGTATCTGTTTTCCTCGTAGAATGACGACGAGCAGTATTGGATTGTGGCTCGCAGCGAGACGGAGGCTCTTAGCAAGGCAGCCGAAAGATTCGGTGTTGACGCCAGTAAGATCGTCTTGAAACAAGACGAGGATGTGCTTGATACATGGTTCAGCTCGGGCATCTTCCCCTTCTCCGTGTTTGGCTGGCCGGACAACACCAAGGACCTGAATACCTTTTACCCCACGTCGTTGCTGGAGACAGGTCATGATATTCTATTCTTCTGGGTGGCTCGCATGGTTTTCTTCGGACAGAAGCTGCTGGGTAAGCTTCCATTCAAGGAGGTCTACCTCCACCCGATGGTGAGGGACGCCCATGGTCGCAAGATGTCCAAGTCTCTGGGAAATGTTATTGATCCCATGGATGTGATTTGTGGCATCACGCTGGAGGGACTCCATGCCCAGCTTGTGGGCTCCAACCTGGACCCCCGCGAGATTGAGAAGGCCAAGGCTGGGCAAAAGCAGGATTACCCCCAAGGTATTCCCGAGTGCGGTTCTGACGCCCTCCGTTTCGCCCTCTGCGCCTACATTACTCAGGCCCGCGATATCAACCTCGACATTAACCGCGTTTTGGGCTATCGCTTTTTCTGCAACAAACTCTGGAACGCCACGAAGTTCGCCCTGCTCTACTTCAGTGGCTCGGAAAAGTTCAGCACTGAGCTCAGTTCGTCCGAATCTGTTAACCAAATGGATTCCTGGATACTTTCCCGGCTGGCAGCTGCCATTGAGGCCTGCAACCAGGGCTTTGAGTGCTACGACTTTGCCGCCGTTACCAGCGCCTGCTACGCCTTCTGGCTTTACGATCTATGCGATGTATACTTGGAGTGCCTAAAGCCGATCTTCCAGAGTGGCAGCGAAGCGCAGCAAGCAGCAGCCAGGCGTACTCTTTACGTGTGTCTAGACTACGGCCTACGGCTGCTCTCGCCATTTATGCCCTTCATCACCGAGGAGCTCTACCAGCGACTGCCGCGGGCCAATCCAGCACCCAGCATTTGTGTGGCCAGCTATCCCAGTAAGTATTGCAATGGGGAGAAGTGCTAATTGAGAAAGGAGAATTGTTAATTTATCTGATATTCCTTTTTCTAGGCATTGTTTCTTGGCGTAGTGCCAAGATAGAGTCGGACGTAGACTTTGTCCAAAAGGCGGCGCGCATCATTCGCTCGGCTCGCTCCGACTACAATCTGCCCAACAAGACCAAGACCGAAGCGTACATTGTGTGCACGGATACTGTGCCTAACGAAATACTCAAGGCATATGCCGATGATCTGGCCACGATCTCCTATTGCTCCAAGGTAGTCTTCGACAGCGCCACACCGCCGGGCTGCGCTATTCTTACCGTGACTGGACAGTGTGAGGTACATCTGCTGCTTAAGGGCCTCGTCGAGGCCGACAAGGAGATAATTAAGCTACAGAAGAAGAGCGACCAGTTGGTGCAGACCGTGAGCAAGCTAAGCCAGGCCATCCAGGCTGCCGATTATGCCACCAAGGTTCCAGTCGAGGTGCAGGCCACCAACGAAACGAAGCTCTCCGAGTCGCGGGCAGAGATTGAACGAATTGCGGCCGCCATTGAGACGCTGAAACTGATGTGAGAACGGACTGGTATCCGCCAGTCGGAGGCATTTAAGGAACACTATTCAGATTAGGCATTTTGTTGATATTTTAGCACGCTGCCTCGCTAGCTGCTGGACTTAAATAACTTAAATAATATGCACATGCGCTTCGTTCGGAACGAGTCCATTGCTTTTTTGAGAATGTGTAACAATCGAAGATTTTTTTATTTATATATTACTACGATACATGCAATTTTTTCGATATAAAAATAAATAGAAAGAAATGGCTAAAGGCCATCATTACCAGGTCAACCGAGTAGCATGGTCTGTCTTGCGTTTGGACATCTTTATGTAACCCAGGAACTGCAACTCAGCTACGGCGCGAGTGAAACGTGCTCTGAAGAAAGTGAAAAAGCGATTTTAGCTATATTTAGGATGGAAAAGAAATGATGACTCACTGGATCTGTGGATCGATTTGCTCCTGGGCCGCATTCTCGGCGGCATCGTCCTGTTCGTTGCTATTCACTACGGATCGAAAGGCCTGGAGCCAATCGAAAAGGTTTATCATACGTCCGCATTCCAAGTGCAGCTTGTACACGACCGAGAGATCAGGCAGGGTACTGACCAGCTGCGATTGGTCCTGTAGTTCGCAGCACTTGCACTGCATATAGAAGTGCGGATTGTTGAGGGCCGTGTGTAGCGCTGCCCGTGGAGCGCCGATTATGTGCCGGCGCACGGTGGCAATGTCACTGAACACGAACAGTTCATGGATGGGTGGAGCGTCCGACAGCGCTCGCAGATGACCCTCGACCAGATGGGTCTCGATTAGTTGCAGCGTCTTCTGCAGGGCCTGGGCGAACTCCGTGGTGGGAAGCTGCGGGCGATCCTTGTCTTCTTTGCTGCGTTGTAGAAGCTGCGCCTTGAGCTCGTGGCGCGATGTCACCTGAGTCAGATCGGAAGCCGTGGTAGGCAGGCGATCGTCGACCGGCGATATCGTTCTGGCTGTTCCAGGTACCATGGTGGCCTTGATCACATCGTCGACCGACTGGCGGATCGCTTGAAGTTGGGGTCGCAGCACATCGACGCAGGCCCCGCCGAGTTCCAGTTGAGTGACTTCCTCAGACAGAAAATGCTCGGTTCTGGCCAGGCACCGAGTTACCTTAGCCACAAATTCGTCTTTGGACAGAAATCCCAGCATCTGCCAGCACTCTTTGTATTCAGACGATGATCTGATCGGTTTGTTCAAGCAGTTGACGTACAGCTCGCGACGCAGCTTCCCCAGCGGACAGCGGGGAAGATCTCCGACCAGCTCCGTGAGAAACTCCAGAGAGCTGCGGAAGAGCAGAAAGTGAAGCATGCAGTCGCGCAGAAGCTGTGGCAGCTTCTTCTTCAAGTACTCGTCGTCGGTGAGCACGGCTATGATGCGTTTGCAGTCATTAATTTGCTCGACATAAGGACGGAATGATGGCAGCCGTCGAATGGTCTCCATGTCGTCGTGGGTTAAATGCTTAATGCGTCCCAGAGCTTTACTGTAGTCCGTGCACAGCGCAAAGGCATTGCCCGCAAAGAAGTGTTCCATCAGGCAGAACTTGAAACCCTGGATGAATCCGTGTATAGAGAAATCGTAGTACAAAAAGATGTGGGTCAGGAACTTGAAGGCTTTGCCCGAGAGGTGGAACACATATTTGGGGGAGAGCAGAACTTTGTCTAGCACCTAGAAATTTAGCCAAAATAGCCCTCATTAAGTAATGAATCAAACTTATTTTTGAAGTTAAGACTAAGGCCTCTTACTTCGTTTAGACCAACAGGAGCGGCCTGTGTCTGGAAGACCTGCAGCCGGATCTTACTGCTGACGTGATAGGGCAAGGTCCCGTGCACCGCTGACATGGCCGTTGCCACTCCCAGGATCAGGACGAACGGCAGCACACCGCAATGGGCACTCAGTATTAGAATGAAGTCCTGCAAAACGCTGGCGCTGAAGCACTCGAAGTCGGGCAGGATAACGACCAACTGGCAACAAGTTCGCTCCGCGAGAATATTGTTAGCGTACCACGACCTAAGCTGCTTCAGCGTGCACTGTGAACGACGCAGCCGCTTGCGGTCTCGCTCTGCCACGTCCTCCTCCTTTTCCTCAACATCTGGCTCCAGGGCAAACATTCTCTCCGCATCGTCGTCTTCGACGAGCCCAAAGACCATAGTCTCCACGGCTGCCTTTACTGTGGCGCAGTCCCTAGACTGCAGCACGCATACCCGGGCAGCACGCTGTGCATGCAGACGCTGGGTTAACGCCTCGAACTGGCTGAGGTGATCCGGCTGATTTATACCCGTTAGCAAGGCTGCTGTGGGCAACACTTCGTCCTTTGCTGTTCGCTCGCCCTGGCCCACAACGAATGCCACCAATTGTTCCAGAGTACGGGCGTAGGTGCGCTGCTGCAGGTCGGCAATGTGGGCGCTCACCTGGCTCCAGGCCTGGCTGTATTCCTCGTAGAAGGGCTGCTTGACGACCTCCTCGCCCAGCAGGCTGTTCGCGGTGTTCGGGACGAGCCGCTTGCGCTTGTTGGTTTTTGCTTTTTTCCCGGCTCGCGTAGCGCCATTTTTGAAGACGAAGACGCCCTAGAAGTCACCAAAGGACAAGTGAGGGGAGATGCTGGAAACTCTGACAGTATGTCTCACCTTGGACACCGAAATAGTGGGATCCATGTCGGTTGCTAGCGATTTACTGACGCTCAGTGCAGTCGCTGAATCGCTGAGTGGCGGCTTTTAATTATTTGTTTAGGTCAGCTCAGTGCTAATTAAAGTTTGTTCACCGGTCCAAGAACGCAAAACGAAAACACAGCTGTCATCTGTGAGTGTTGGCGCCAACTGCGCGCCAGTGTTGGGCAATGTCTGAGTTTTAGACAAGAGTGAAATCATCAGTGGTGCCAAAATCATAATCTGCAAAGGCGGAAAATTTGAAATAAGTGTTTGATAATTTGCAGTAAGTGGCTCTGTGAGTGAGTCTACATATTTCTCTTCTCTCTATTCTTAAGGGCGAAGTTTTATACTAATAATAATTGAAAGTATAATTTCGAATACATCGTATATTTACTTTGATATGTGGCGTCTTTTTATTTAACATTTAAAGATAGATACAAATCTGTCTTCGCTTTTTTTGCGCCGATCCGCCTTTAAGTACAAGGAACACCTCGATTGGATATTAGAAATGTTTGTAGTTCCTTTGGTGTAACATATGTATTAAAGAAAAGCATTGAAACTTAATTATTGAAGTCATTATTTAAAAAATATTGAGTAGAACTAGGAATCTTCGGAGCAAAGCCAATAACCAAATTATATTAAAGAATTATTAGAAAAATATTAAAGCATATAAAGAATATTGCCATAGGTTTAGCTACAGTTAACGAACTAGGGTTATATGGGTAACAGGGAGCCCGAGCCCGAAGCACTTCACTTACCTGTTCTAGCCGTCCAGAACGTGGTTCTGTCACACCTGTCCGACCATTTGGGAGCCAATTGAAATGAGAATAGATACATAAGCAGAAAGTCTAGGAACAGTATAAGGGCGGCTAAATAATAGTCCTTCGTGCGCATCTCGGCAAACCGTCCTCCATTAATAATCTGCGCGTGATACATGACGAACTGAAAACAGAATTTTTTGGATCATTTAGTTGCCTTGGGAGAGATTACCCATTAAACGCATTTGTAAGTGCTGATCATAAAGAAACACAAAAAAGTTGGAAAACTACAGTCCAGTGTGACCGACTGTGCGATACCCGGTACCCAAAGCATTGAGGGTGAAATTAAAAGGCACACGGACATGGCTAGTTCACCTTGATTAATTATGAAAAACTTAAATTAGACAGGGCGGAATTCCAAAGAAACGGTTGAAAAATTAAATCAAATGCATTAGCAGCTCTAGGAATTATACTCTTTGGTAGCTTATAGATCTTATAGTCTCTGAGATCTATTGATTCACACGGACGTACAGACGGAGTCGGAGTCGGAAAAGGCTCCTTCTGCCTGATACATTCTCGGTTGGCACTACCCTATGGATAATAACAAGTTTCTTGTTATATACGTGTTTACGTTTAGTACTAACCAACCAAATGCTGATGCCAATAAAGGTAGACACTACAATTAAGGAGTACGGGACATTAGCCACTATATAGAGCATCACGAAGAACATAGCGCCAATAATGGACGTCACCGCGAGAACAAATAACACCACGACGTTCAGAGTCAGGTCCAGCTGTGGAGAGGAAAATGATTATTAAGAACATCAGATTTATGTAAATGAAACCGCGTTAAGCAAATCCATATCTTGAGTAATAAGTGTCGGAGTTCACCTTACCAGCCTCGGCTGTAAGCTATAGGGGCTCAGAACACTTTGCAGAATGAAAATCTGTAGTACTCAAGTAGTCCCATCAAATGGTTGCCCGATTGTGATTACGATCCAACGCCATTTAGGTACTAGACCTGCTCACCGGTATAAAAGTGCCGCACAGAACAAAGAGTATCAGAGCGAGAGTCCAAATACCGAAGCTAGCCATGAAGTGGTACATCATGTGGCGAACAACCAGCGGGACCATGCCAAGGACAACGCACTCGAACTGGAAATGAAGTAGGTGCCTTAAGATAGTGGCTTACGTATCGACTGGCTCTCTTACAATCAGCACTGCAAACAGCCAATTGATGCGGGAGTTGAACCGCAGACCTTCGAAGAAGATGAACAGGACGAGGAGTACCAACCCGATCACAAAAATAATACCGCCCACCCAGGGTTTTTGGATAAAAAATAACTTAGCAAAGATTCTGAAAGTCAAGCAAAGCTTAGCAGCGAGCAGGTGACATGACTTTAAAGCCACTTACACAAAGTAAAAGATGCACCATTCTCCAAAGGCAACAATCAAGAAAACTGCAGTCAGGAGGTACGAGATGAAGGCAAAGTTCCTTCTCTCCTGTTTGTAGTGTACACCTTTCTCCGCAGCTTCCGCCATTGCTTCGCTTTTCTCGAATTTCTTTTCTTCTTGATGTGTGCTTTTCCGGTCGGACCGTTTAAGAAAGGCCTTCTTTTTAGGTAGGGGAAAGCCCTTAGGGTTTGAGATGTCATGAGTAACCTACTTATCAACATATATTACCGATCAAGAAGCCCTCTGACTTGTGTTTCGGTTTATACATTCACAAAAGTGTCTACTAATCTTGAAATCTAGAGAGCCCTGGAGCACAGTTCACAGTTTTAAACGGTTCAAAAAACTGTATAAATTTTTCGATTCGAACGGATCACAAAGTAAAAAGGCAAAGTAACAAATCAGCGAAAAAAGTGATCTTAAAATGGGACTAGTCGAAAAGTTTCTTTACTGCATTGAGCTCAAATGGGCCGTGATAATAATTGGTTTTGTTGACATGATTTTAAGCATTCTGTGCGGCTGTTATCTGCCATGTAAGTATACTACACATCTTACCCCTATGCTGAGAGAGACTTCACCGACTTATTCAAAGGGATAAGGAGGAAGGCTGAAATGGACTTCTACTTGGCGACATCGTACACTGATTCAGGTTCCACAGAGTGGATTGTCCCCACTATGTACTATCATAGTAGGTTCGGCTATATAATGTACGTCTTCCTTTTGGTCGTCCTTATCCTCCATGTTGGCGCTTGTATATTCCTTATAATATCTTCATTTTCGGTAAGTAAATACATATTTTCCTAAGGAAGGCGGCTATCGTCCTAATAATATTCTGGCCATAGGCTGAAAAACTGATGGTGGCTCCCTACATCGCAACTGCCATTATGCGATTTGTTCTGTTATTTTTAATTTTGGCTTGGATGGTTTCCAAGTCGCACGATAGTAAAACTTGTTATTGGTTGATTGGCCTAAGTTTATGTAAGTAGTGGGGCGGAAAAAGACTGGCGTACATTAAGTAAAACCTATTTTTATACCCGGTACCCATAGGTTACAAGGGTATTATAATTTAGTGCCAAACGAGAATGAATGTACAGCTGGAAGGAGGCTTCTCCGACCCCATAAAGTATTTATGATCAGCGTCACCAGCCGAGTTGATTAAGCCATATCCGCCTGTCCGTCTGTCCATCTATCCTTCCATGTGAAGCAACAGATCTCAGAGATTTCTCCCAAATTTGGTGACAACATTCGTATCTATTCCACGAAAATCAAGTTTGTTGCTCAACAGGTTCCTAGAAGCATTTCCCTCTGCCTTCCGCCCTGTTTAATTTAAGTTTTTCATAAATTACAGCTTATTTGAGCAATCATATAAAGTTGGGAGATATGCAATATTTTTATTATGCGATATTTGTATACCGGGTACCCATAGGGTACAAGGCTATTATAACTTAGTGCTAACCGAGAATGTTTACAATAAGCAGATGGAGAAATCTCCGACCCTATAAAGTATATATATTTTCATTAGCGTCACCAACCGAATCGATTTAGCCATGTTCGTCTGTCCGTCCGTGTGGAACAACAGATATCACAGACTATAAGAGCTACAGCTACCAAATTTGGTCAGGATTTTCTGTTTAAAGTAAATGGATAACTTAAAATTTTAGTGAAATCGGATAATAAGCATAGGTGTTATTATTATTATTATTATTATTATTGTATTCTGAGCTTCTGAAACATCTACATCTGAGTTGATCCTAGCAAAATTGTTTTTTATTTGTCAGCCTTTCCTTCTGCATTCCGTCCGGTTTAATTGTAGTTTTTCAATAATTTTAGCTTATTTAGACAAATTAAATAGCCATGTCCGTATGTATTCCAATTTCACCCGCAATGCTTAGGGTACCGGGCATCTCACAGTCGGTCACACTCGACTGTAGCTTTTCTACATGTTATATATATTAATAAACCAAATCAAATTATAACTTTATAAATACACAACCTTGAATATTACTCGCATTCAATCTATCAACGGTATGTTGGCATAGAATCCGTATGAAAATTTTCAAAGTAATTTACCAAATTAGAGCTTTGTTGTTTTTAAACATATCTGGATCTTATCCGAGATATGGCTAATTATTTTTTACGATTACAGACGGCCCTTTCATATAAATATTGAAAATGAATAGCAAAATAATTTGAAAATCTGCATAACTTCATTATATTTCTATGTATATGTCGCATTTTTAATGTGCCGGATGTTGTCTTTGAAGTGTTCTATCCAACGTTACATTCAGAATCCCAAAATATGATAATCTGAAAATATCGGAGAAAGCGTATTATTATTATTTATATATAACCAATATAGGCAGACTAGGCATGCACAACTCAAATTACAAACATCGGCTTCCCGACGTTGGCTTCCTTTAACTTATATTTTGAACCTATAAATATTAATGTATTTAATATTTAATATTTTCACATTGATTTATTATTGCATTCTCAGTTCCAGCCACATATTTTTGGCTTACTGCCGTGTCGTGGTATGCTGAAAACGATGAGTAAAATTCCATAGCACACACTGAAATAGCACGTGTCAAATTTCAAAATTTCAAAATTCAAAGTAACATTTAATATCTCAAATCAAGTTGTCCATGAAACTCTCTGTCAGTTCACTGCTAGACATTGCTACGTTACATTCAGTATCCCAAAACACACAATCCCGAACAGTTCGAAATCGAAAGAAACAAAAATCAAAATTAAATATAGAATCAAAATCACATAAAGGATGGGATTACCGACCTTTAAAGATTGCTGCTGCCTCGAGCTGAAATGGGGAGCTCTAATTGTCGCTATCGTTGATATTGTGCTAGTCGCTGTGACCGCTGGATATGGTAGCCGTAAGTATTGTTACGGGCCCAGTCGTGGGCACGTTCATTAATATCTGGCCATAAGACATTATTTACCCCAATGCAAAACCCCACAGACTTTAACGCGGGCTATTATGGATACCAATGGGATGCCTACTATGTTTGGTTAGTGTGCCTCGTTATACACGTGGCGCACATCATTGCTTGCATTTTGGTCATAGTTTCTGTATTCCAGGTAAGTAGCGTATAGCTCAAGTATTTAAGTCTAACTAATGCTGGCATTCATTTAGCCCAACAAAAAACTAGTAATAATGTACCTAATAACTGGCCTTATTCGGGTGATATATGACCTCATTTTCCTTATATACATATGTGTGGAGCTCTCTGTTGCAGGAGCTTTTTTAACCACAATCATCTTTCTCGTAATTTCGTTGGGTAAGTTACCTGCATTGCATTACAGTCAAGGTTTCTTTGAAATTAAAGTACGTTTTGTAATAATTGTATATTCTCTCGACAGGTTTGGGAATCTACTTTTGGTTTGTTATTTACTCATGGTACCGGAAACTTGGAGGCTCAACTCCGGCGGACTAGTAACCGTATTCCCTGCATTAACATGTTACATCCTCGTTGGTGTCTAAATTACGAGAAAATGAAATTCTCCTGGGAATCTAAATTTACAATGTTTAAAATAAATTTACCAGCACATGTATACGTTATTATTATTTCTTACTGAGGCTCTAGAACTCTCATTCTCTCTGTTGGATATTAGAGTACATTAGTGGACTTTATTACGAGAAAAGGCAAAACAGTCTGTCTACAATATACGGTAAATGCATTTATACGTATATTGATGTATATATATGCATAAAGCTACATCTTAGTTATTTATTAATTTATTTGGCCCCCTGTAGGAGGATTCGGTCGTTGCACATCGAGAAGAGCTGAACATCGCCGTCGTGTGCGACGCTTTACGCGCAGAATGATCTCGTCGTTTCTTTGCTCAAACTGGTAATCTGTATGTCCAAGAGAGCAACGTTTGGTAACTGTTGAGAGGTCCTCGTTCAAGATACACTCTTCGTCTATTGTCTCATCAATGGTGATGTCCTGGCCTGGCGACGGTAGCTCCACTTGTAAGACTTTAGGAGTCCGCGACTGACTGTCATTAAGATTTCGCATTTTAGGCGACGTATTCTCAATTACCGGGCTTTCCGGTTTATTTGATTTTGGCTGAAGGGGAGAACGGTTGTCGATCTTCCGCGCGCGGTTCGACGTGGAGGTCACTACCGTCTCGTCTGGGGACGTCTGATGCAATTGCCCCAACGCCTTCTCGATGGCATCTTCCTCAAGGCTCAGATTTGGGTAGCCTAGAGCCGGGGGACTTTGAGGAGGTGGTACCAGATCACTGCCCATTAGAAAGTTCATGGCAGCCTCTAGAATTACCTCATTCTCCGTATCATTGTGATCGACTTTTGTGGAGTCGGGTTGAGCATACAAAACGTTGTATGTTTTTGCGTCCACCGAGCTGGAGGGTGTCGTCGGCTCCTTCAACTCGCTTAAGGAGCAGTTTGCTTTAGTAGAATCATGAGGATTGCAGCGATCCACGTCTTTGCCAGAACTATTTTTCTGCTCTGATGCTGATTTCGATCTGACCTCTTCTAGACCGTCGCATAATCGGTCGACTATAACCGCAATATGACCGATATCTGCCACTTCTGGCAACCGAATGTCTTCGATTATCCGGACTCCGACGTCGCAACATTCGCTCTTTGGCTTTGAGATGCCTTCTCCCAAACTGCAATTGACATTTTCATCTCTTTGAGCACTCACTTCTGCATGGACCGTGTTGTGATCTTTCGTTAATTTATTAAATGAACGATTTAGTTCTGACTTGTCTACATCATTGTCTATCCCGTCCTTGTCAATCGGTTCGATTTCATAGTTTGTGTTTTCAGTCAGCGACTCCTTTGCTGGCTTGCTGAACTGACCTGCAGTTGGATCGACCTGCAGATGCTTCTCGCCTTGGGAATTATTATCAAAAATAAAATCACTGTTCGCAACAACGGATTTCGGTTCTTCATTCTGAATAGTCATCATGTCCCAGGCTACCGATTCCGGAAACATTGTCTCGCTGGTGCGACCACCTTTAGAGCCTTCGGAATGAATCTTAGCAGCAGATGGTTCATGGTTATCTTTGCGTGGCTCAATTAATTTTTGGGCTGGCGGGTCGCAAATCATATCCAACCCGGGAATTAGTTCTTTCGCTTCCCCGAATACCGGGACAAAATCACCAGTGTTTTGGATAATATCATTGGTTGGATTATTCCGTTCAAAGGTCGTATTTTCTTGGAAGTAGCCATCGACAGCTGATGTATCCTCACATTCAATTGACAGGACCTGCCCCAGGGATTTTGACTTCTTTGGTGCCATTTCCGGCGTATAGATCTCAAAGGTTGTTGACGGTGCGCCGACATCGTTTTGAATTTCCTTGGTCCTCTCATGGTTTGACCTCCTCCCGCTCTCCCGGCCGTTTTTTGTGTCTTCGCCGATTAGAGACGACATTTTCTGCGACTTTGATCCCAACACCTGGTCTCTGCGAAATCAAATTCAGACGCTGCTATCATTGGCGGAATCTATTGGGATCTGCACCACTAACCTGGGCGAAGGGGAACAGCTTCGGCGTTTGTTTGGTCGGGAGCTGCTTCCACGGCTCCGGTGCTCCTCATGCCGGCTTGAATGTCTTGGACTCCGACTGCGACTGGGGCGCCGTTCTCGGGACTTCCGCCGGGTCTCAGACCCATGATCTTGTATCTTAGATCTTCGTTCAGTGGCTTTTTGGTGACTCAAACTGGGAGACTTGCTTCGAGATCTCCGTTTTTCGACCGGTTTTGCGTCGCTCTTTAAGTCCGCCCTAAATGGATTTGTTTTCACTTCCTGCTCTGCCTTGGAGACCGATTTCTTCCGCTTGTTTTCGGGTTCTTTCTCCCCTGGATCTTCGACCTCTCGTCCCCGCTTTCGCCTGAAGCAAATGTCGTCTTTTCTGTAAAAGGATGTAGTGTTAAACCTAGTTGGCCAGTAGCAAGCTTTACTTGCAGACTTACTCTTTCCGCAGCTGGCCTATTAGCGCCTCCTTCCTCTTCACCTCCGACTTCGCCGTTTCCAAAAGATTCTGCAGGTTGACTTCCATGGTCTTGATCTTCTTTCCAAGGGCCTTGTTTTGCGCCTTCAGGTCCTCGATTTCGGTCAGCGCATTTCTGTGCTTGACTTCCCATGCCAACAACTCTTTCGATTTCTGCAAAAGACTGAGTTCTAGTGCGGCGTCACCAGCAGTAGCATATGGGTCACTTACATGGTCTTCGGCCTGCTGGAACTCGTCCAAATCATCGTAAATGCCCAAATTGTCGTCCTCGCTCAACATTTTGCATTATTTCTTGCTTGCAAACTCGGATCAGCTGTTTCAGTGCTGGCTAACGTAAAATGTTTTGCCAGTGCGGCCCAACATTGCGGGGCTAAGCAATGGACTACACTGGGCGACAATTATGCACAGAGAAAATTATGACCTACTAATTGTAATTATAATACTTCTAATTGCTATTTTTCATTCTCTATTTCGAACACCTTTTTGAGTACACTTTAGTCAGTTATTTAGTTAAAAGATTTAATTTATTTTATTTCGGTACCGACTTAGAAGGCTTCCAAAAATATTCGGCTTTAAAATTGATAACAAATGTTCTTGAAGCGATCTGTTTTTAGTTCTTTTAATAAGGTTTACGCCATTTTGATCACGGTTTTTAGAAAATCGCATAAACTTAAATATGTAGTAGGTAGGTGTCGAAGACCTGAGGTGATAACTTTTGAAATACTCGGAATTTAACCATGCATTTTTTGAGGCAAATCTTAAATATTTATATTACCAATAAATAAAATAAATAATGAAACTTTTCTATATAAATCACCCTCTAAATATTTGTTTTATTAATTTCCAGACTTCTCCTATCACACCTATATGTTGAAGTTGACCGAAAAAGATTGTTTCGAAAGATTCATGCAGATAGCTCTAAAACTGAGGGCCTAGTTTGTATAGAAACGATAAAATGAAAAGGGATAGACGGTTAGGGCTAGATCAACTCGTCTGATGATGCTGATGACGGATGTATATTTCAACTTTGTTATAACTATATTATAAACTTTATATTATAGACTCTGCAGGGCACCACACTAAACCAATTGAAAATAGTTGATAAAATGGTTTTTCCTTTCAAATTCAACAATAAAAGTATATTTTATATTCATATTGAAAACTTACATACCCTTTATTTACATATAAATAAAATGTTACATGTTAAGCATTCAATAAATAAATATCTCGGGTATCTATACCAGGTTTCGGTTTTATAAACCAAGGGGTTGATTCTATAGTAGTATTGCCTATAATTGCTTACAATTTTCTTGCTGTACGACTTGGTTTCTATGTTTTCAAATTGCTTTTTACAACAGCTCGAGAAAAGGTATGTACGCAACTCAAATGATGTAACTATATTAAATCGGATCACTGGGTATTTGAAACAACTATAAACCAAGTCCATGCTATTTTTCTGGCCGCGTTTATTCCAGCTTTGCCTTGGACTCCGCCTCCGCACCAAGAAGGAGGCGGCGCACCGCGGTCAGCTTGAAGACCGGAATGGAGAGCACAGCGCCGGCGCAGGCGCCGATCCAGTAGACGATGATGTGCTCCAGGTGTGTGTGGCCGCGACAACCCCACTTGAGGGCTGTGGCCAACACCGGATTGAAGTAGCCTCCGGAGAAGTTAAACGCTGCAAGCAAGACGTAGTTAAAGGCGTAAACTACTTGAGACCAGGATTTGGCAATCGGATCGCATCGGATCGGAGAAGCTCTACTCACCCGCCACCACCAGGCTGGTGCCGATGAAGGAATCGATGTAGCTGCCAAACCGCGGCTCCTTGACACTGATGGCCTTGGACGCCAGGCGGCAGAGTAACGTGGCCACGCCCTCGATTACAGCACCCAGGTACGGGCTGACCTGCAGGTCGGCGTTGCAGGCCTCGAAGGCACGTCCCCGATGGGTCTCCGCCAGCTCCAGCCACCAGAAGAGCTGGACGATCCGGTAGACGCAGCAGCCGCCCATCAGCTCGGCCCAACTGCGGAGCGCCATCTCCTTGAAGCTAGTGCGCCCCTCCAGGACGTCCTCCATGTGGGTGTACGGGCAAGCGGAGGCGTCGCCCCACACCCGGCCCCACCACACGGTCAGCAGGAACAGGCAGATGGCGTACATGGACACTCCGAAGTTGTCGGCCACTGCGCATGAAATATTAATGAAACAGTGAGCAATCCATATCACCCTATATGTATAATTTATCCGAGTCTCGAAGCCTTTTGGAACCTATAGGCATACAGATAGAATCTAAGGGTTCCTAGACTTAGGACTTTCTTCTTCAAGCCTGGTCTTGGCCAGAGAGATCTCTGTGACACTTTGACTTGGCACATACATATAAAGAGTCTTGACTAGGTGACTTACCTATGATCAGCTCGAAGCAGCAGGCACACAGCTCCGCAGCAGCGATCGCCTCGTTAATAAGGATGGGAACCATTCCCTCGCGAGTTACCAAGCGCCGGCTGAGGACGCGGGCGATCTGTGCGATTGCGCAGCATCCCACCATGAATAGGGCGCTGACACCCAACGCTGCCATGGACATTGCCTTTGTGGATTGGGGGGATAAGACACAAATCAGTCATAACTAGTATAAAATATATATTACATTAATATATATACCCTTGTCTATTTTAATTTCGACCACAAGCTTGTAAAGCAGTAATATTTTTATAAAGTATTAGTACATATATTCTGAATCAGACATGCCGTGATTCTCTCTTTTGATAGTAACTAATATATAATATCCTGCTAACTTTTTCCACAAATTTTAAAACAATTGAATATTTGTCTTGTTTTGGAGATAGAGCCTCGGTTACTTTTCCTAATCCCCCAAAACTTTGGGTACGAGTATCTCACAGTAAAGGGAACTACAACCGAGTTTTCTTGACTTATTTTGAAGATAATCCAATAAAACACTTAGTTTATAACTTCCAACAACAACATCGAATACCTCTAATAGGTATTCTTAAGATTTGATTTAAACTTTATCCATTCTTTAAGTTTTTTGGGTATAATTTTTTTTATATTCGATTCCTTATAAATGTTCATATATATATATATATTTGAAAATCTATTTTGCACCAAATAAATACAAGTTTCTGCCAACTATAAATTCAATATTTATTTTTAATTATAACTAACGGGACAAATTCTTGCTATAGCACTGTTAATTAAAACCGATAGATAGATAATATTAATACATCTGTTGAGGCTTTTCAAGAGTGTATGTACTTAAATATATGCATGCTGTACACAGGGTCGGAGAGTCTCCTTCACAGCGTTGCGAACTGGCGGTCAAGTAATAATAGTAAATATAGCTAATTAGTATATTATAGGTCTTCAACATTGAAAACAAATTATTCAGTCCATTAGGACACATTACTATGTAGAATCCACAGCTTGCTCGTGCTGAAGACTGGTTTACTCCGCGGAACTGTTAATTTTTAACTTTTATATTTCAACAATTTGATTTTCTTGAGATAAAGAAAACAAGCTGTTTTCTATATATTTACATTTTGATTTGAATGCCAATTGAACCTTGTTAATCCGAACAACATTGTTTGGTGTAAATATGTGATCTTCTGTGTGCAAAAACTATTTCTGTGCTTTGAAACACGCGAAAGTACCAAAAATGTTTTCGCTCACGCTGACGAACACATCATATACTAAATAGTATTCCATTTTTGCCAAATATAGTAGGTGCTTCCAAATTAAACAATAGTTATGGCAACCCATATTTGTTTCGATATAGTATGCACATACTCCGCAATTTTAAAATAAGATCTGCTAGAGGATCACAAAATAAGGCTGCGAGATCTGACGGTCGACTGAGACCTGGTATAAGCGATTTATTTATTGATCGCTCTCTCACGCCGGGGAATCATCTGGCTCTGCTATATTTATACGCTCGGTCCTGACGTAACAGCACAACTTATACGGAGAAGAGACCGCCAGTTTTCAAAAGCGCCGGGCTCGGACACTCGTAGAGCGGGCAGCATTGGCGCCTTAAAATTATCGCTTGCAACTCATATCGATATGGTTACCGATGATAAAAATACTTGACATGATTGCATCCTCGTTATCGGCGTGGTCATTTTAAAAATTATTGGTATTTGTTAAAGACAAAATCTAGGGATATACTAATATATTCAAATAAATATATAGCATTTGTGGATTTTTTGAAATGTCATTTTATATATTCATAATTTCTAGTTATAATTTATTCATAATAAAATCAAAATATGTCCCTCTAAAAATACCTATTTATTTAATTTTATTAAAAGGAAGCTAGTGAAGTAAAACTAAAAGTTAACTCACGAACTAGGAGCGTTATAAGGCTTAATGATCGCCTGAACTTGAATTAAATTAAATTAAAGTTCGATACTAATATCGTATGGCCAAGGTGGACTTTTTGAAGAAAAGAAAGGATTTTATTAACGTTTAGCTGCAAGATGATAAGGATACGACAATGTTTTATTTTTTAATTTTTCATTTATCTTAACCCGATCTTCCAGAATCGTGTCCACCAGAGGGCATTAAAAAAAAGGGATCCACAGCTTCATTATTTATTTCATTCATTATTTATTTAACTTTGTTTTATTTTTGGTATTTGGTATTATTTAGGTATTTATTGTTGGCCGGAATAGTATTTTTTATAGATATCAGTGCGGTCACGCTACACACCAGCTGATCCTAGCTGACAGCTGTATTTACACTTCAAAACACTTATGCAAGCGCCAAAACAAAAGTTTTCGTTTAAGACTGAACTTAATACGTTGAAAACCAAATAAGTGAGTTCCGATTGCCTAAACAGCACGAGTGGCGTATGCAATGTATAAATTAGTGTTTATTGAACTGCAGTGTTGCGATGCGGGGCTCATGCCGCTCGGTTTCCCTGGACGAGTTCCATGCCCGCAGTCATTCAGCACATTCGAAGGTGCCAGCACAGTCCGTCTCACGAGGACGCCGCCTTCACGGAATGGCGAACTATTTACAGCATGCCGGGAATACGACTCGTTGCCGCCCTCAGTAAGCTGAAAGTTTATCAGGCAGCCATCACGGCGGCCGGGTTGCCCATTGCCTTCGCCCTAGGATATGCCGGACAGGTGACAACAGACGCACTGAGCATATACGCTGCTATCGGTGTTAGTGGCCTGGGCACCCTTACAATCGCCAGCTATGCTGCCAGGAATCTTGTGGGTTTTATCTATGTAAACGAGCAGCAGGATCTGCTAAAGCTCGCCTATGTGGATTTCTGGGGCAGACGAAAGGAGACTTTGGTGGACCCTGAAGATCTGCTGCCAAACTGGGAACAAAGGACGCCCTCTCGGCTGAGATTCGTCACGCCCATCTGCCTGCGGAGCGATCCTAGTAGGCGCTACAAGCTGCTTAGTCGATTCGGTTATGTCAGCGATCCCCAGTTGTTCGAGGGTCTCTTTGGGGACTGATTATAATACTAAGTATTATATGTATATATGTTCATAAGTAAATTACTTTTTCCAACAGAAACTGTATTTTTTAGTCCACTATATCTACAAAAATAGTTAGCAATTATTTCTGATTGGAGATAAGTTTGGGTTTGGTTCTCCGTTTTCAACCTGTTTTTTAATTTACAGAAAAAAATTCATTGTGAAGGAAATTACTGTTGCGATTCCTGAAAAGTTATAAAAAAGATGCGCACTCCGATTTACAGATAATAGATAAAACGAAATATATAACAGGCAATTATTATTTTACATTTTTCTTATGAACTGTATTTTAGGCTTCATTTTTTGAACAACAGCCATACCGCAGAAGTATTCAAAGGGAGCACCTTGTACAAGCTCTGGATGTGACCTTGTTAATTGCATAGAATATTATATTAGCAGAAAATAAGCTCTGACAACAAATGATTTCATATTTCTCCCATTTCATCAAAGTAATCTTTTAAAATAAATATTTGGTTATCAGGTGCAAGTTAGTTTGGAGATGGTATTTAAAAAGATCTTAAATTTAATTGAAGTGTGCTCGTACAATATAGACGAAGAACTTAGGCTGCAATTAACAGAAATGGTACTCCCATTAGCCAATTTCTTTAATGTCGCTATAACAAATAATTGGAAGGATACAAAATAAATTTTGTTCGCATTTAAGCATGGCTTAAAATTGATCCTTGATGGAAATAATAAATGCAAGTTAAAATTCAATTTTTTATAAAATAAATAATTTTTTGTTTTTAACTATATTTCAACGCTTTATTACAATTAAAAATGTAGAGCTTAAAAGTAATTAAATACTAAAATTTGGTATGCAAATGTACCCTGTTTCTGAAAAGTCCTTCCAAAGACAGGGTATTCCTAATTTTTTCACCGACTTATTCAATCTTTTTGGTTTAATTTTATTATCTACTCATAAATCATATGTTCGATGAATTATATTAATCAATTAACTAAGAATGCCATATTATTCCTAAATTTCATGGAATCTTTTGAAAACAGTATTTGCAGCTTTAAATTCTAAAAACAAACTAAACTAATTTGATCCTATAGTGCAATTTTTAATACGTTCTTATTATGCCAAAAAGCAAATTCTCTGTGGAACTGATCACGAATCAATATTATCTTGATTATTGATTGAATCATCAATCAAGAAATCTTTTGAAAACTGTATTTAGTTCAATTCGCATAATTATAAAGAGCACCAAACTTCTATATCTAAATATATTGTTTATTTATATCAACATGCTTAGTAATACATCATAAAAAAATTATGCCCTTGTACATATATCAAAAAAACCTTATAACCGTTACCATATAAATACCAAAAGTTCCTTAACTAAGTTGACTCTATAATGCAATATTTAATAATATGTTTCTTACTATGCGCAAAAGCAAGTGCTCTGTGGGACTGATCACGGATCAATAATCTTGATTATTGATTCAACTCATTCTCAATTGATTGATGGCTCCTGAGCTGTCTTGATCATTTCCCAACGCAATGGCCTCCTCGACCTGTAGATAATCAGTAGAATTCATTGAGGACTCTGATGATATTCCTACTTACCGTATCGGGAAGCTTTTGATGAAAAGTTTCCGGTAGTAGCAGCGAGAGGAGTCCAGCCACAAGCGAAATCCCACCGAAAAGGAGCAGGGGCAGCGGTTCGTAGTACGACGACTGTTAAAAGAAATTAATCTTGTTGAATTTTATAAAATCGAATTTATGATTCCAAAAATGCTCATATAATAACAATTGTTTTAACATTAATTTCGATACCCATCATTGATCTAAGTCTATCTATCTTAATTTACAGTCTCTAGAACAATATGAAATCAAATTACCCCTATCTTTCTATCTATTAAAAAATCATTGGATTTGGTATTGGAATTTGGAATTGGATATCATGAACTGAGGCAGCACTTACCAGTAGCGGCACGAAAGGAGCCATCATTGATCTATGTCTATCTATCTTAATTTACCCCTATCTTTCTTTATATTATAAAATCGTTGGAATTTGGAATTGGATATCATGAACTGAGGCTGCACTTACCAGCAGCGGCACGAAAGGAGCCAGCATTGCCCCAAAGCGGGCGAAAGTGGACATAACACCAACGCCACCACTCCGAATGACCTGAAATTTAATAGAGCTCAGATCATTTGAATACAATAGTCTGGGAAAAGTCACATACCGTGGGCATCATTTCCGCGGTGAACGTGTAGATGACTGCGAACGAGGAGGTAATTCCCAGCTTGCCGATTAGAAAGAGCGTCACAACCAGCCAGTTGGCACCTGGGGGAGAGTATAAGCACTATAGAATAAATATAGATAAATGGATTCGGTGCAAAGTTGTCTAGTAGAGCTCAAGGGGACTTACAACTCCATGAGTGTCTGCCCTCGACTCCGTGCTTGCAGGATATTAAATCGCCTTGCGCTTAGCGGGCATGCACAAAGGGATTAGATTAAGGTAATGAATGATAAGAAAGAGCTTATAAAATATATCGCTTAAAAACAAATTTGAATAAATAAACAAATTGGAACAATATAAAAGGACACCTGATCTATACAATCATAGCGACATCATATAACAATGTATTCTGTTTATCGCCCGAGCTATTTTTATTTACATCTATTTATGAACCTGGGATTAGGACTCTAGAACCCTAGCTCTACAAATCTTGTTTTTAAATTCACCTAAAATATTTTGGATTTATAATGAAAACGAACAAGAAAGAAACCTATCTTCGACAGATTAAAAGCAATATACCCTTGTGATAATTAGTAATTAGTAATTAGTAAAATTAGTACCTACCGAGGGTAACGAAGCCGCTGGCTACACAGGTGACAGAGCATAGTAAAAGAGAGCCGGAGAGAGCCAGGCGCCGGCCGAGTCTGCGCAGAAAGAACTGTGGGTGGAGGATTGGTGGATTATGAGCTTAGTCTAAGCTCGGGACAAAGTGTACAAGTGAGTACCTACCCAGGCGAGGCTATATCCGGGGATCTCCACTAGACAGACCAGGGTGAAGTTGAGGTACTTATTCCCACTCAAGTTAGTGGCATTTAGCGAGAGACCGTAAAAGACAATGGCGTTCACAGCCCAGACGAACAGCAGGATGGCATACCGAGCCAGCAGGACGTGGGAGCCAAGCACCTGTTTGGTAGAACGCCAAATTTGGTTGTCCTTCAGCTCAGCAGGCGCGCCACATGCCTCTAGCTCTGTAGCTTCCGCATCCAGCTCCTGCTGTTTGAAGCTCGCCATCAGCTCGACGGAGATCTCCCGCCGGTTCACCTTGGCCGCCCGCCGGATGATCGCGGCAGCCTGCTCACGCCGGTCGCGGGCCATTAGCCACCGGACCGACTCGGGCACCAGCCAGAAGTAAGTCACGCAGAGCAAAGGTGGCAGCGAAAGCGCCAGCTGCAGCTTTCGCCAGTCGGGAATGAAGGCTGCAAAGCCCAGGAGGGCCTCACCAACCGCGTAGAAGTAGTTGAGAATGATGGAGCACATCTCGCGCTTCCGCGGCCCCACCATCTCCACGCCGATGATGAAAGCCAACGGGTAGACGCCGGAGGTGCCCACGGCGTTGAGCAGTGCAAAGACCAGAAAGCTGGTGTAATTCCAGGACAGCGCCTGCGCCACTCCAGTTACAGCCATGAACACTATGCAGGTGAGAAAGACGTGCTTTCGCCCAAACCTTAGAAATGGCCAAATTTGGGTTACTGGACAAAAATAAACATTGAGGAGGTCTAGTTTCAAAACCAATAAAGTCGTTATATATATAATTATAGAGAATGAAATTTTCGATACTTTTGAATCTATTATACGAATACATACCGGTCGGCTAGGTAACCGGAAACCGCAGTACCAAGTACCAGGCCGGCGAAGTGCATTGTACCCACGAAGGCCAACTTCCAGAGGTTCTCCTGGCAGTGTAGCCCCCACTGCTGCACGATTGTCTGCTCCGAGCTGCCGTACACAAACTGTTGGCAGCGCTCCGTCTCCGTGGTAAAGTTCTCAGCCAAACACCAATCCTTTTGCCACGACTGGACGTTGCTCACGTTCGCCACATACCTCTCGCAAGTCGCCGGAGTGAAGACACCCTGCTTGTTCCAGCTGCCAGGCACGGCAGCTGACACCCAATCCGCTCCGTAATCGGCCTCGTCCAGGCTGTCGCAGCCGGGAACTTGGCAACGATAGGTGGGAGATCCCGCCGTGAAAACATAGGAAAGACTATTGGCCGCCGCGAATAAAACAGGAAGGCAGATGAGCAAATAGTTCAGCCGCTGGAATCTGCCAAACTCTCCGATTTGATCGAGAATGTCGTCAAAGTCGAGGGCGCCAGCCGCTGGAGCTGACATGCTGATGGTGGTTTCCCTAATCGGAGTCCCAAATACTCGCCAGTTCAGAGATCACAAAACAAAATATAAGCTTTGATGTATAAACATCCATTCACTGTATAAACCTCGAGATCAGGATCTGCGGAAGGAAAAAGAATGGAGAGAGAGCTTACAGAATCTAAGGAATTCGAGATATATTGGACAATGTTCAATTATTTACAAGAAAATATAATATAATCATCTAAAGCTGCTATTCTTTGGTGTTCTTTTATAAGAAGTATATAAATACATAGGAAATCCTTAGTCAATCTTATGAAACACAAATACCTCGGGAACATTGAAGCTATAAGCCTATATGATCTCCTTTAGCTGATTGTTATACTCATTGCAAACCGATAATTTATGTAAGTGACATAAGGCGGCATATCCGACCCCATAAAGCATATATATTCTTGATAATATATTACCGGGCGACAACAGATCTTAGAGAATTAAGTCTGTGACAAGATTTCTAGCTTCTGTAAGCAAACAAGTTTGTTTCCAACCGCCCTACATATCTTGAAAAACGAATAACAAAGCAATTATCTTGAATCTAACAAAGTAAATATAACTACGCAGACGCATTAAAGTACAATAGTGTGATAATGATGGGAGTCATTAGAAATAAATTTACAACCTTCTATCTCTAAGTCTCTCCCACTCGGACTCACCTAAGATAATTAGTCGAGTTCCGAACCGTGGATTCGAACTGAGGCATCTAAAGAACTTTTTAATATTTCATTTAAGCGATATTATGAGAACTATTATTTTTAAAGACATCGTTTCGGAACGTCTGGAAAAGATTTGCGCTTAAGAAATTTGTCTTCTAATTTAATTCACAAAGTTTGGAGTACCGGGTATCTCGCAGTCGATTCTAGCTTTCTTACTTTTTAGATCAAAGATAACCGTTTGTGAACCGTTTCTATACAGAATTATCAGGTAAATCTGATCTGTACTTATTCATATTCATTCAAGGATATAAAAATTCCACAGCATAGAACTTAAAGCTCGCATTGATATATACATTTATAGTGCGAACGTAAATAGAATATTCACATTTATGCGCGAAATCCACAAAAACAATTTAATATTAGCTTATCCGGATTCAGGTATACAAAATCTACAATCTAAAATCTACAAAATCGAACCTTGAATATATGTATGTTTTTAAACGTATATGTATGTTATTAAACATGCATACATATGAATAAAAACATTTCTTAACAGCGAAACAAATCTATAGGTTGTATACAAATATACAAATTAAAGCAAGTAAGCTTTGCGCCTATCATGTAATTATTTCCCTTGTCAAAATTAGGTTAAGAATTACATTTACCCCTTAGATATTCCTGGTGGCACAAATTAAAAAAAATATATAATATAAAAAAAAAACATCTTCGAAATATGTAGTTTGTTAGAACTTTCCGTTTCGCGTTCTTTACAACTGATAAATTGACCTTTTCTAATTAATGTAGTGTGCGATTGTTTATACATGCAGTCATGCAAACCAATCTTTGCCAATTAAAGATAAATTGTTGCATGCCACAGTCCTAATAACGAAGAGTATTGTGCTGCAATCGAAATACACAGATGTGTACATATGTCTTGCCAGTAGAATATTTAACTCCAAGATACTAGATCCAATAATGCATAATGGATGATGAATGGGGATTCGTGGGAATCGCCAGCCGGTAATCCGGTCAGATGTTTAAGGCCGGGAAGGGGCCACTTTAGTTGGCAAAGGTCAGGCTTGGTTCGGTATCTTGTATTGAATCGTCCGTCTGAGGATATCTGCAATAATACACTGACCACGTGTCCAGGAGTTCTTTCTACCATTATCTAATCACAGCGGACTTTACAAGATTTATTACATATGTATCATGCCATTAATAATGCTATGCCATTGTATATTTGCCGGAGGCTTCCTACCAACCACTTGACAGGTGCTTTTGAAGTAATTATTCTCAAGTTATTGAACCGGACGCGAACGGCGTGCCTTACGTTGTTTTTAATTGTTCGGGTCCGGAAAGCGGATCCGGATCGCGTTCTACCACCGAATACGCCAACGTCTGGCGAAATACTAAAATGTCTTGAAAATCGTCATCGTACACAGAGAGGCAAACACAATTGCTAGAGTGCTATCTTTCGTGCTCAATCTAAAATCAAAGTAGCCTAGCCGGCTAAAATCAATACAAAGAGAAAACATCTGGAGAGAGTACTTTGGCCGGCTACTTTCTCTCACTACGAACACATTTCAGAGAGTCATCAGATCATAAAAATCGTCTCGTTTATTTTTGTATATCTGGATATAACCTAACTGAGAACGCTACGGTTTCTACTATAGGCTTCCAACGTAATGCAGGAGAGCCCTCTCCAATTCTATATATTTACATATAGTACTTTGTATGTATAAATATTCATTATCAGGATCATTTGTGGTATCAGGCCAATGACAAGTAGGTAGTATGCAAGCAATCGCAGCATGCTACCAATTCGGTAAGCTTATATTAATTAATCATCAATTATAAAAAGTATTTCTATTTCATTAAACTTTAAGAGCATAACTTTCGAATCCTCTGTTTGTCTTAAATTTATACGGAGGACTTGATAATTTACCTGAAAATTATACAAAATTGATTTATACTTTCAGCACAAGCTTTTTTTCTGATTAGTCTACAAAATTAAAATTAAACTAGTCTAACTAATTAGTAATTTATTGGTTTCATCATGTTCTTAAATGGTCATGCCCATAGCGTCTTACATATATTGATCTCCACCTACGAATCCACCAAAAAGTACTGTAAATAATTAGCGACTGGTGTCGGAGAAAAGTTAAGGCAGAACTACATTTCATATTAAAATTCCTGTTGTTATGGACATTTGTAAGGGTAATAAAGTTTCAACAAACGAAACAGTTACTTTAACAGAAGTTTCGCTAAAAATGTATATTATGGACAACCTGACCTTTTCTATATTCAATATAATCTTCTAGGTTTGCATTTACGGTATATTTTAACATGTCGCTCCTTTAGGACTAATAAATGCCATAAAATAGTTTTAAAACATCCACCAAGCGAAAATTCTCCGGCTTGTATCACTTCTTCAACTTGATGAACTTTGAAGCAAACTCGTAGACGCCCACGGAGTTGTTATTCTTCTGGTCGTAATCCACCCAATCGTCCTCAGACAGATCGACATCGTCAAAAGCCTGGCCATTCTCCGATGAGGAGACGCGCCATCCGGCACGGGGCGAGAACTCCACGGGCTCCACGCCCCGGCAATCAAAGACTACTATAGTCTTGAAGCGACCGGCATCATCCGCAGTGTAGGCAACTGTTGAGACGAGATCAGGATTACCCACATAGTTTAAAGTTGGGCCGTGGACAGAGCGCTTACCATTTGACTTATCAACGATGTCGATGCTGTTTTCGCGGCCACACATTTTGCACTTCATGACAAAATTGGAACCGGCTGCGTTGCGGCTGTCCTGTCCTACGCGCTCCGACTCGGTGATATCGTGCCACTTGTCCGACTGCTCTCCGCAGTTGCTGCATGTGAGCTTCACAAAAAAGGGGTAGTCGGGGTGGCTCGTCTCCAGCTTATCTACATTCTCTAGTGTGGCGGAGATCTGCAGGCCTACGCGTACCATTTCGACAGCGATTTACAAAATTTACCTATTTCGCTTGGCGAAATCAGCTGGTTGTCAGTGCTGCCAGATGGTAGCCTATAAATCGCAGTGGCAACGCTTGCAGAGAGACTAAAGATTTTGGCAGGCAATCGTGAAAAAGCGAACATTAAATTAGTTAAAAAGGGATTAGAATGGACCTAAACATGAAGCCTTCTTTGGCTGCCGACGAAATGTTTTCTGAAGGCCCTGGCTACATGGAGATGGACGAGGTAAGCCTATACCGCAGGGTTTCACCCGAAAAAACACAATTTATGATAAAATGCGCATACTTCGTCCTTCCAGTCTGGCGGTGCTACGGGTATGATGATGGACCATCTGCCCGCTAACGATAAGCACGTCCACGCAGATTTCTATAACGACTTTGATGATTTGTTCGACGAAGACAACTGGGCCAAGATCAAGGGCTCCACCGACAACGCGAAGTAATAGGTTTTGATGATGAGTGGAATAAAGTTTAAACTGTCGAATTAAACACCAAATTCCAGGGGCTTTACTTCTTTGTCTCCTAATTAGCACAGTCATGTACCATCTGGGTATAAAAAACTTGGTTGAATTATTTTTAATCGCTATAATTTATTCATTTGGTTCATATAACTAACGTAAATTGCCAGGTGAAGATAGTGCGGAGGTGGACTTGAACTTTGGCGTGGCGTTAAAACAAAGAAATGCAAAATTTTGTACAAACACGAACTATTAACTAAATTTAAGATATCAAACTGAGTTGCAGGTGGAATGAAGAAAACATAATCTAGATAAATACAAATGTACACATAAAACTAGCTCGATCCATTGAGTATGTTAAACAAATTGTACGCGGTAAGGCTGCATCACGGCCCCTGCCAGAACTATCCGTCTAACGGAGTGCCCAGGTAGACCATTGACACCTCTGTGTTGCCGTAGACAGCAGATACTGTGGGATAGAGCTTCTTGTCCGGCAGTCCTGCAAGCGTAAGAGTGGTAGGAATGGTAGGAAGAATGATGAATTGAAGCTGACACTTGGTAAAGATTTCAGATCTCCTCACCCCGAAAGGCCACGCCCAGAAACTCGTAGTTCTTCTCGAAGGACAGTGTGTTATCATCACAGTCGAGTATGACGCGTATCCGCTCGCCCACCTGGTATTTGGGCGCGTTGTTCAGCAGCGGGTAGCTGCCTTGCATGTCTCCGTTGTGTAGCAGGTGGTTCTCGACCAGGTTCCAGCCCCAGCTCTGCTCGTCGGATCCGAGTAGAGCGACATAGCCGTGGCACTGGAGAGCCGCCTCCTTCGTGGATATGCCAATGACCGCCACGGTGCCCAATGGTCCTTCCCAAATTACCTCCCACGCGTGGCGTCCGTGCTTGAAGCCTATTTTACCGCGGGCCGCATCTGTGCTCTGCGCCACGGGATTGCTGACAGAAGAGACCAAATGAGATATTGTGAGCACGTAGGTAGATGAACGACGAAGGTGCCGCCTTACCGATGCAGGGTAAATCCATTTGGCTTTATGTACACGTTGCGCGAGCAGTCGTTCGGGCTCCAGGCGTGAAAGTAAGCCCTAAGCTTCGTTTTGTAAGTGGAGGCGGAGGCCAGCAGGTCTGATTTGAGCGCCTCCTTGGGCAGCTTGTTCAGGCAGTGCCAGCGCCACACGTCGCTGTTCTCGTCGTTCAGGAAGTGGTACCAGCTCTTGCACACCTGCGAACATTTGCTCAGGTCGTCCAGCTCGAGATAGGAAAAAATCACTTCCAGGACATTGTAGTTGCATAGCGCTGCCACCGGATCTACCATTCTGTGGCTGCGGCTGCTCCACGGTGGGCCCTGAGCGCTGAATGCTGAGTGGGGCGGGAGTGGTCTTGTTAAACTCCTATGGGATTTCGACTCGGCTGATAATTTGGGGCCTGCTTTGACATTTTACGACACCAAAATCTGGGCAAAACTTTTTTGTTGGCTCGGCAGTGTGACAGTGCCCGGGTTGTCCCGAAAATAATGACGGAACGCGCAGTGGCAACTTTGTTTACATTCGCAACCAGTGCTGTAAGTGGTCGATGGTCATCAGCTGCCTGCAACACTGATGCGATTAATGTGTGTATTAGAGTTGGGAAAAAATCGATAGATTAAAAATAAATATTTTCGATTTCATCGGTTTCCATTCTACCATTCTTAAATTTCAGATGAATGTCATATATCACGCTGGTGAAATCAAAATCAAATTTGCTTTCTGAGGACTGCGCCATACTTGAGATACATACTGATACTCATGAGCATTTGAAATCCAAACATCGATCAGGGAACTCTCGTACAAAAAACTCAATGTATCGATACTATCATGAGTGGTCGAGCCAGCTCTAGCGATTGATGCGTAAATTGGCGCGCACTGTCTGCCATTTCATTCGCACCCGCACACAGCCTGCTTAGCCTTTCCCACATGAAAACGAAAAGCAGCGACTTGGTGGAAATTTTGTGCCCATCGTGCTGCGCGTCAAAGTTTACCATATCCGTGTTCCAATACCGCGTTTGAAAGCTACGGGCCCGGCGAGTCTTTTGCCCCCGAGCTGGTGAAAATCGAACAACGCGAAGTCCGCGAAAAAGTCACCGAAAAAGAGGCTCCGCGGCGATTTTGCGGCCGCCGCTGTGTGTGTGTGACCAGAAAAAATGCTCTGGAAGTGAACAAAAATGCGCTCGCCATTTTGACTCGAACGACAGCGAATTTGCAACTTGTGCGGAGAGTGTAGTTGTGGTTCGGATCCGACCCGATCCGATCCGGATTTGCACACGTGCCAACCCGTGGGTGCAGTAAGTCACCCGCCCGCGCCCCCACCCAAATTCATCTATACACGTTGCGCTACGTGCCCGAACCTTTTATTTGGCGGCCCAGCGGCAAACGTTCCGGGAGCCTGCACCTGCCTACCCTAGCGGCAGCGACAACAACGAGAGGAAGCGGAGGACCACAACTGCTGCTGCTGCCGCTGCTGTTACTGCAAAGATGGCGCACACCTCCGCCACAGCGAGCGCTGCAGTAAAGACGGACGAGGTGAATTTCTTCTTCCGGGACGAACACGGTAAGTGGGCGGAACCGGAGGGATTCCCCCATCCTCCACCACCATCCTGCCGTCAGGATAAGTGGACTGGCCTTGCGATGGTGTGCGCGCTATCGCGCACACACTCACTCGGCGACACGCACACACGCACGGATGGAGGCGGGTGCAATACTACAAAGTTGCATGGGCAGCGTAAACGCCATCTTTTCTTTTTCGGGTTTCTTTTGCCTACAATATTCATCGTTTGATACGCTTTGGGGCCACAGAGAGGAGCCGAGTCGTGCGGCGCAGTGCCACAGTGCTAGAAATTGGCAAAAAGTAATAATAAAGACAGAGACCCCCGCAAAATAACAACTAAAATCGGTTTGCCACCACCCCCCTATTCCACCACCATCTTCCGTTCGCCGCCCATCGCCCAGTTGGCGCGCTCACACACACACTCTTAGCCGCACACACACCGATGCGTTTCTCCCACCTTTTATCGGGCGTCCAACAGCTGATTATTTCGCTTAGCTGCTGCATATTCGGGGTGAGAATTTCGCTTTTCGCACAGCCCGCCCAAGAGATTTGGCCAGTTTTAGCCATAGATTCGGCCGAAAGGCGTGATATTCTGTCATGTGTCCCCCTGTTTGTGAGGAGCGTGAGTGGAGCTCGAGGTACAGAGAGAAAAAGGCCACAGCAAGAACAACAATGCCACACAATCACACGTACGCACATCAACGTATCTGAGTCCCAAAACAGTCGAACGCCAAACATGTGTAAGCGACGTTGTACACGTGTGTGTTTGTATATTGCCGCGTTTATGCGCAAAAAGTAACCGCCATCAGTAACCACCCATGCAGGTTAAAATATAATTCATTATCACCTGATAACAAAGCCTCACAGCAATGTGGAACTTATATCCTCTATAATAAAACAGATACTTCTCCTAGGACATAAGCTCAATTTCATACATTTTAAATGGCTCAATTTCATTATTAAAGGGTGAAGTTATTTTACTATATATCTTACCGCATGTAAACCTGCTCTTAATGTTCAATAAATTCTACGGAATAAAATAAAGTTCAAACCTGTAATATCCCATTACCATGCAAAACCAAATTTTGGTCGCCATTATCAGAAAAGTACATTAGATGATGCTAGCTTTAGCCTTTAAATTTTACGAAGTTGGTGGAGATTTCCGAGTATGGTCCTCGCATAAACGCAGTTTTTGTACCAGGCCGGTTGGTGGTTAACTGGTTGTTCGGTATGACCGAACTACTGGTAGTGCTTTTACAAATAACGAGGATTATTTGTTCCCTTGAAGGCTGCAGACACTGTGCAGTGGCATCGGCGACGTTGAGTGCAAGGCTCCCAGGACCTCCGCCCGGATGAAAAGCCGTATTCCACGTTGGTTAAGCCTCCGTGAGTCATTCACAGGTGTGTGCGGGCAAAGTGAGAGAATGGGCAGATATTTTTAATACTCGACCCTTTTCTGTTTTTGTTTTGTACGCCTCACCGCGATTCTTTTTCGTCCATCGCTTTGTTGTTATGATTATGCAAATTACATGCGGCGACAGGTGAATAACTATCCGATCGAAGCAGCCCGATGTAAAACTTGAATTGCTTAGAAAAAGCCGGTTACATATGTATGAATCCAGGGCTGCCGCTAACATCCGAGTCACAGTATCCGTGTGGTTTCACACGGTTTAGTTAAGTTTTTCTAGTGATGCGAACATTTTAATCATCAATTTGATTTTTTAATTCACGAATTCAGCTTGTTACAACGATGTTACTACACTGATTCTTGAAATTGTCACAATCATAAGTGCCTCTATCATGATACACACGAACTTAATTAAGTTTTCATAATATAACGCATCATTTCTGTAGGATAACAAACGTCTCTGGTTTGTAATTGTACTTATAAAAAATGAAATGGGGTTCGGAACAATCATAAATATAAAAAAAAAATTTACCAAATATTTATAAAATGAGTACAACTTTTATCAGTGATCACGTGTGTGAAAATGTATCAGAATACTGTTTCTTGAAGTTGCGTAAATTTGCATCACACATGCTTGGATATTGTGTTGGATAACGTTGGAGCGGAAATGGCTAAACTGATCGCTATATCTACACCGATTCTTAACAATCACTGGAATCATCAAACAGTGACTGGCCAAGTATCGTACCCAGCCACGAACTTGTATCGAACCATCACTAGTTTGATAGGGTTCACTTTCGGTCACGTGCTGCTCATCTCTATGGCCAGGCGATCTGGTTTCGGGTTGTTTCTGTTTCAGCTTCTGTTTCTGCATCTTTATCCTTGTCCCACCATCGTGTGTACACACACGTCGCCCCTGTGTGTGTGAGTGGGTACACGTAAATGTATGCACCCCTAATGTTCCACCGCAAAGATTGTATGGCTGTTGGTGTTGTAGCTGCATTCGCCTCCAGTTGCGCGCTCTGCTCGTTTGTTCCGTCCGCTTCGCTCGCTTCATTCTCTTCACTCGCCGAGCGGCGAACACAACGCATCGTTGATAGTACCACAGGCACACACTGCCGCATTTGTATCTGTGAGAATACACACATGCAGTTGTGTTATCAAAGAAGCAACCCAGCCGCGTGTTATGTGTGTATCCGAAACTCAGGCGTACGAATCTCGTATCTCCTCCTCAGGACAAATCGCCAAGATGCTCAAGCCGGCCCAACTGAAGTCCGACATAGAGGGAGGCAAGTCCGCCGTAGTGTACGCCACCGGATCATCGGCGCGTAACAGCGGAAGTGGAAGTGGCAGCGGCATCGGAAACGTGGGACGCATGGGCGCCTTCAGTCAGATGGTGAGTTCAGACAGGGTATTCCGCCGACCGAAGTAGCTAATACCCATATTTGGTAATCTTCAGGGCGCTAGCAATCAGGGGCAGTTCATACGGCTACAGGACAACGGATTGGCCATTCCAAAATCAGATAGTAAGGCACACCACCCCAAACAGCGGACGCACGCTCTTAATAACCCCTCGATCGCTCCGTTTTGCAGATTCTTCATATACGACTGTGGTGGCGCAGAAGAGTGCAAGCGGAGGCAACGGCGGAATGTACGACGTGGTAAGTTGGTCACAGAGTCGGCATCCTCCAGGCGGGACTAACATGCCTTGCATTCCAGATAAAAGGGGATCGCTATGTGAAGTTTACGCCAAACAATCCAATGAAAATAAAATCAAAACTGTAAGTTCCAACCCAAACAGCAGATGATGGATGCTAATAGCATGCTTATTTCCCACTACTAGCCATGCCATTCAGAGCAACTCCCTGCACTCCCTATCCGGCTCATCATCGTCAGTCCAAAGGAAACGCAAGCCGGACAAAGCCGGCAAAGGCCTGCGACACTTCTCGATGAAGGTCTGCGAGAAGGTAGAGGAGAAGGGCAAAACCACGTACAATGAAGTGGCCGACGATCTGGTCAGCGAAGAAATGAAGAACAATGCGTACGACAACAACTGTGATCAAAAGAATATCCGACGTCGTGTCTACGATGCTCTCAACGTACTGATGGCAATCAATGTTATCTCCAAAGACAAAAAGGAGATCCGCTGGATAGGGCTTCCCGCCAATTCAGCTGAGGTACGTTCGATCTGCCAGCCACCGTGCCAATTTATTATGCTCATGTTTAACCATTCGTATAGCAATTCATGGCCTTGGAAGACGAGAACCTCCGCCGCCGCGAGCGGATCAAGCAGAAGCACGAGATGCTGCGGGAAATGGTCATGCAACATGTGGCATTCAAAGGCTTGGTCGAGCGGAACAAGCGGAACGAAAGCCAGGGCGTAGTGCCGTCGCCAAATGCCTCGATTCAGCTGCCGTTCATAATCGTGAACACGCACAAGTCCACCAAAATCAACTGCAGTGTAACCAACGACAAGTTAGTCTCCTTCATTCGCGCAGTACCAATTCCCTGCTAATCTAATCTGCGGTATCTTTTCGTCTCGTCTTTCAGGTCCGAATACATTTTCAAGTTCGACAAGACTTTCGAAATGCACGATGATATAGAGGTTCTCAAGCGTATGGGCCTTCTGTTGGGTGAGCGAAAATTCAAAAATTTCTGCTTTGGTTAAAGATTAACTTTGTTGAAACTCTTTTTTGTAGGACTGGATAAGGGAGAGTGTACGCCGGAGAATATTGAACGAGTCAAGTCTTGGGTGCCGCCAAATCTCGCCAAATACGTAGAAGGTATGGAGCTAGCGGACTTACATTGATATTCAGTGTTATCTAATGCTTAACCTGCTTATTATTTAGCTTACGGTACTGGCAAAACAGTGGAAACAATGTACGATTCGGACGACGAGGACAATGAGTTCAACGGGTACCTGGAGACGGCCAACGAGTCCCAAGGCTTTGCACAACATTCGGCACAGCACACCACCACCGACGGCGAGTTCAAGCTGGAACTGGATGATGATGACCTGGAGGACGACATTGATTGAGCTGACGGTACCGCCGGCATTGCGCCATCATTAATGGCCGATGCGGAAGCGGATGCGGATGGAGGAGTTGCATATGCGGAGGATACATTTAGTTTTACGTTTATCAACGCTTTGTTAGGTTTGCCACGGCCCCCCGGTTAGGTGATCCACTCCCCTTTACTCCGACCCACCATCACACTTGGTTCTGTGTACTTTCTCAATGAGAGACTACTAATTTATAAAGCTTGCAGGAAAAGTTGGAATCGGAGGTCGATGTATGTGCGTGTACATGTAGTTTGCATACACAGTTTTTACTTGTATCATTGAAGATTTATGTTTAAGCTCAAACGTTTTTAAAATAATTTGTCTAGTTAAGCAGAAAACCCGTATTTTAGTGCAAACAACATTTCACATATTATTCAGCAAATGCCCGTAAATCATTGGCCCGAGCAAATGTTCTTTCTCTTATTAGTTGTTATGAGTCTCCCTCCCCTCCCCACTTGCCTTTTCATGTTTGGGTAGGCCTAAGTGACCGCAATTCTGTTACGGGTGGTAAATGTCTCTTAATATTATATTATATACCAAAATTGTACACAAATAACAGTAATGAAATGCAATTATTTTTGAAAGGCCACGCGCAGTTTCAACTGCAGACAAGAACAAACATATGAAATATGTTTAATTTGCTTAAAAAACCCTCGATAACGAATGACGTTTAAAATTTCTCAAAAACCTACACGTTTTAAGTTGACAATGGAGAACAGATAATTGCAAAATAATCAACCTACCTAAAATTAGTAATAACATTTAAAATGAGATATACACATTTTCTGAATTTGTATTTATATTATCGAACTTTCTTCAAGTGAATACAAAGCATACAAATACAAATTAGTAGAAAGTCAAAGTAGAAGGCGTTAACAAGTAAGTGTCGAGAGCATGTAGTTGTGTAATAAATCGAAATAAATAATGCATATTGATGGATCGGAAATAACAGAAAAGCAAGACGAAACCGAACCGAGTAACGAGTTAATAAAGTGAATTGCATATTGTAAAATATGATAAACCAAGAAGCGCACAGTATTTTCCCTCATGCCTTTTAGTGGACTACAACAACACAACAATCATTCACAGAAGCACCTTTAAAGTAAAGAAGTTGACTAGAGACGAAAATACGACGTTATTGCATCCTGGCTCCAAAAAATGTGCAATATGGTTTATGTATGTTTACTTAGTTGAATATTTGACGTTAACAACTAAATGGAAATGTACAAAAGACGAATGCTATCTTAAAATATGAAGGGGTGCATATACAAAAGCTGAACACCAAACAAAACTAAAATTAAAGGTAATTTTCACGAGTTGACCAGAGCTCAGGGGAAACCCTCTTCGAAGGCCGCTGCTGTTGTGGATGGCGGACCCAGCGGCTCTTGCTGCTGTGCTGCCAAATTGAAGTCGTAGTTCATTTGCTGCTCCAACGGCGGTGCCGCAAAAGCCCCCGCAGACAAGTCCATCAGCTCCGGTTGTGGCTGAGGCAGTGCGGGTTTCATTTGCTCCTGAATCTCCTGTCGCATTTGCTGAGGTGACTTTACGTAGTTAATTGGAATAATGCCAGAGACTTGGCCATCTATGGTGGCCAGGGCCCAGCCTGTATTGAGCAGGTTAAGGGTTTGTTGGATATCGCGGGGAGCCACCTGGAGCGACTGGCCGGCGCGCAGCGAAAGCTCGCTCTGGCTGCGTCCCACAAAGTCGTAAACGGCCTGGGTCTGAATCGGTGCCGTCCACTTGGCCGGATTACGGGCTGCGGGGTGGAAAACAAATACATTATTTGCGGGCTTATCTTAACAATTTGCGGGTCTTATCGTCCAGATTATAGCACATGGACGGAGCAAAGTGCCCTCTCGATTAGATAAATGAACTGTGCAATGTACATGATGCGTACCTTCCTCCTGAGCGGTGTTCGTCACGGTGCCCAGCAGCTTCATGATCAGGTAGGGAGCAGTGAAGATAAAACTAAGGAAGGCCAGCACCGGCCAGGGTGAAGTTCCCTTTCGCGGAGCTTTAGGAGCTCCTGGCTGGGAATTGTTTTCGTTCAGGGCTTCCGCAAAGGCTTTCTTAAAGGCTGCAGAAGATGGATCGAGATTTGATAGGCGCAGCCAGAAGAGAATTCTGAAAGGAGGGCATAGAAATTTGCTTATTCACTACTTTAATACCTCACGCCTGCATTACACACTTTCTGTAAATCCAGTTCAGGCTCCGAAAAATGGCAAAAGTAGTCCAGAACTGTGCAAACACACTGCGCAGACGTCCAAAATTCGCCGCCACTCCTAGGATGGCCCGGAACGAGCTGGTCAGGGCAAAGAATGTCGAATCCAGCATGGAGGCAATGTTTCCAATGGCCGATACCAGCGATTCGATGCTCTGGAATGCCGGTCGCGAGCTGGCCTCGGCCATCTGAATAAAGCGCTGCTCGGGATCGTTGGCGCCCAGCGCTCCAAATCGACTGTATCCACTGCCAAAGCCTCCGCCGTAGCCGCCACCATAGCCGTAGCCACCACCGAAACCACCTCCCATTCCGCCGTATCCGAATGCGCCGCTGTTGAAGCCCCCAAAGCCGCCCCCGAGGCCGTAGCTGTTTCCTCCGTATCCCCCGCCGAATCCGTACTGCTGCGTCTGCTGGAACGGTGACTGGGGAAGGGGGGGCGGCTGCGCTGTACCAGGCAGCGCCCTAACATTGCCGTATGGAGTACGCAGAACAGCCTCCGGCGGAGACAGGCCACTGGACGGTCCCAAACTGCTCGAGGGCGGCAGCAGGGGCGCATCGCTGATCACAGCACTGCGCAGATTGTTGTTGTCGACCATGGCGACGGATTCTGACTGACTCCGGACAAGTAACGTTTAGTGAACTTTACCCCACGGCCGTTACTTTATCTGCGCCGCGCGACTGGTGACGAGTATGCGAAAGCGGGCCGCGGTGCGTGGCAACTGGGGCTCTTGGGGTCCTCTCAAAGTCACTTGCGGAAAATTTGCCGATAAAAACTCCCTGTTTTCGTTAAAATTTCGCCGGATTTAAGGAAACAAAAGTTTTTTTCCTGCGATTCAATCACTGTGTTAGTAAACGCCGTTCAACCAGTGTTGCAAAGCATTCGGATGAACAGCTGTTTTCATATACAGTTAATAATTTAAACTATAAATTCCTTTTAAAAAACCTATTGAAATATAATCCCATTCCACAAAAAAATTAAATATAAACTATTTTAATTATTATTTACATATAAACGTAGAAAATATAAAATATATTAATTAATTAAAATTATTTTTGTTCAGGCTTAAAGGCTTATAATATATAAAATATATATTTTCTGTGGCTTCAAAAAATGTTGTAAGTTCTTTATTTATGAGGAAACGCCGCTCCACTGTTCTCTTAAGGTGTAAGTGATCGAACATCATCGGCACGATTAAGAATGGCTTGCATAGGAACAGCAACTGCAGCAGCATCAGGAACTGTTGCAGCAGCGGCAGCAACAACAGGCTGAGCTGAAAACAGAGAAGTGCAACTCCTGGAGGGGTTTCTGGGAACTTGGATGAGGTTCAAGGAAGCAGTGCACTGCTCACAAATCGTTTAAGTTTTTAACCGCATCTAAGCAGTGCAAACAAGGAATTTAAATCAGTTTAGAATTATGTTAAATTATGATAAATTATCAGCTCAGACTCGAACCAACCAGCTGTTCAAAGCAAGCAGTAAAACAAGCAGTACAAGCATGATAAGCCTAGCTTAGAACCATTTAAAAAAGCAGTTTTAGATTAGCTTACCGATAAAATGTTTATATTTTTCATCAAAGTTGCCCACCCTTTTCATGGTTGCAATTCCGAATTTCTCGAAAGTTGTTATTTGTTGTTTTTTGTTGTTTGAGCCGGAGAGTCCCGAGAAGGAATATCCCCTACGGTTTCTGAGGCGCAATTTGCATCAGCTCCGCCATGAGCACCAGCAAAGAGTTGTGCTCCATCCGGGAGTGGGCGCCGCTGACAGACATCATTGATCACATTCCCGCCCAGCTGCAGCGCGGGTTCTTTCCGGCCAATCTCAACCTGACCTGTGTGGACGCCACGGACCAGTTCCTGGCAGTTGGCAGCGACGCGGGCATTGTTTTTTGGTACAACCGGCAGTCGGGAGAGATGCAGAAACTGAAGGCGGAGGTAAGTGATAGCGACGACAATGACTCACCGTCGTTTTCAGTCGGCGGTCTTGCGTGTGGTTCCCCCATTAAGTTTCATTCCCCCTTCCCTGACAGGTGGCCACTCGAATAACGTGCGTGCGGATTGTCAACTCGGTGGAGTATATGGTGGCGGCGGGATGCGCCAACGGACAGGTGAGCATCTTCCAGATCCAGAAGGAGCTGCCTCGAGATCTGGATTTGGTGGCTCCCTGCACGCGCAGTAGGCCCATCGAGCGCTACACCATAAGGGACCTACACAAGTGCGTGGTAAGCTGCTGTGAATGGTCAAAAAACGGAATGAAGCTCTACTCCGGCGATCGCCAGGGTGTGGTGGTGCTCACCGAATTCGATTACCAGGCGGTAAGTACCTATTTACCATCAAATCTTCTTAAGGAGTCAAAGCCATCTATGTATTTCCTGAAACAGCACCTCAGCAAGTCCGTGGAGATCCTGAGCGAAGCGTACGAGATCGTGCAGCTCAGCGTGCAGCAGAGCCATCTTCTGGTGGCCACGCTTTATCGCTGTATCGTCTGCCAGCGCGACGCCAACACCTCTCAGTGGAGCATCACCCAGGTGGGGAAGAAGGATCGCAAACAGCTTATCGATTGCGGAGCAGTGTTTCTCAAAAAATCTCAGGACCACAGGCCGCAGCTTGTTTGCGGTCGCCCTGGCTTGCGCTTCTGGGTGGCTGACATAGCTGGAAACGTCTCCAAGACCGTATTGTTCAAAGACGCCGTCCTGCGCAGTCCCACTTGGGAGATACCCATCCTCAACCCAAAGCAGTTCAATGAACCGTCCACTAGTCACCACTTGGCTGCAGCTTTAGCTCCAGTTCTGACTGGCCCATCAGGAGCGGGGGATCGCGACATGGGCTACGTGGCCAACAGCAACTTTCGACAACTGTACCTGTACGGTGGCTGCGACTCACTATTGGTGACCCACGACGACGCCACCCTATACATTCTCAACCTGGACCGACTCAAGGTGGAGGCAGTTGCTCGTGGGTTCCGAAAGATTCTTGACTTCTGTGTCTGTGACAAGGAAATATTCGTGTTGGAGGGCGAGCGCTCCCTATTACGCTTGGCCCCACTGCCCGAACCGCCGAACAAGAAGGCTAAGGTGATCTTTAATCCGCTAATGCCGCCACCTGTCCCGGTGATGGGTGCCTCATCACAAAACGCGCGACTAGAGTCGCCACTTGAGCTGCAGGCGGAATCCGTGCTGCAGGGCGCTGAGGAGTGCTTCGAGCTGCCGCCCGTGGAACACCTGGACCTAAATGTACCAATAGAACTGGCAGTGGAGTCGCCGTTGGCTCAGCAAAACCGTCGCCTGGACATCTTCCGCCGGATTGGCGAAATGGACTTCGACCAGTTTATCGTCCACACCAGCAGAAAGACATCTGTGGGCAAACCACCGATGGGCTGTAGTGGCTCGGGCATAGTTGAAATAGGCCACGAGACGCATGAGCTTAAGTTGCCTCTCACAAATGCCGCCACACTAATGGAGGCCAGCTACTGCCAGATGGAGAAGTAAGTAGTAACATATAGAAATATAAAATGAGTGCATACCACTCCTATAGGGAATTAACCATAATTCATAATTATGTATGTATAAACGGTCATGTTATAGTAGATGAGAGATGTATGTTAAAAAGCAAGAACGTATATCTGTCGATAACTATAAATAATGACTTTAATTGGTTATAAAAGTAAAGTTTTCAAATTGCCACGAGTATCTATCAATAGTTGTCTACTAATATTTATTCTTATAAGGAAAATTTATAGTCCTGGGAGTTTAGTTTACCTTATCTTCGCCTACCTACATATACAAATTTGATATCTTTCAGCAATGGCCTTGCCTCGCCGCTGGACATGAAGCCCGCTTTTCTACAGCACCTGCCAGATGCTCTGAGTCCCGTCACTCTGCAGAAGACTGTGGCGGAAAAGGCCAAGTCCCTGGCCGCCGAACTGGAATTGCCCGAGGTGCACTTGGCTCCGCTAACCCAGGAGGAGCTGATTGCTGCCCAGGCAGTGACACCCCAGCTGAGCGAATCACTAATTAGGTGCTATCCCACCACGCAACTAGAAGAGGCCAGTGTCCAGACTACTTTACGGGGACAAACTCATAACCACATAGCGGACTTAGATTATAATGTGGGCCAGCCGGTGGATGGAATTCGACCCTGTCCGCCATTGAAGCCAAAGGTGACGCCACTAAAGTTTGTCAAAAGCCAGCCAAAAGCAACGCTAATCGTGGAGGACGAGGAGGAGTACAGAAGCTTCCTGCCCGACTTTCGACGGGCAGGTGACCCTTTGCGCAAAGAGACTCCACCAACCACCAGTGACTCAAACACCTCCAGCGAGTGGGAGTTCTTGGACAACTAGTTCAAACTTACCCATAAGTGCACTCTCATTTGCTTTCGTTTTGATTTCAAGCTTATGTTTTTGTTAATGCATTCCTTTGCTTCGTTCGAAGAAGTGTTGTGCTTATCAGATTGTGATCACCGTGATTTCATATTTATAGATAAATTAACATAATTGTACATTATTTAGGCATAGGCTAATGGCATTTTCAGACCACGCACGAATCTGCATTCCAAATTATAAACTTATCAACCCGTTATTTAAATCCCAAATAGCATAAATAGCACTTGTAAGCACAGCAGCACTGTGAATTTGTACTAAATATTATGTTATTCTAACCTAAGTTGCCAGAGATTCTCGAATGATTAAGTATTTGCTACTTAAGTTCAAGGTCGCCTTGCATAATACACAAAATACATTTATTTGATACAATTGCAAACATATCGTCCTCCTCGGCAGGAAATGGATATGGACTGATACCGAGCACACTTGGTCGTTATATATTTTCTGGAACTACGTGCCAGACTTGAGCTGCCGATAAGGTTGCATGTGAGGGAAACGAGACGCCCACTGCAGCATGTGCCTGCCTGCCTGGGTCTGGTGATTTCTGCTGAGCCGCCGTAATGCTCCAATGGAAAACTTTTCGAATAGAAACTTCTCGATCCCCTGAAATTAAGTAATGTACCATCGCAACTCAAGAAGGCCAGGCCCCCGCCATTGATTGATCAACAAATAGTAATTTGAGCTCGCATTTCGCATTCAATTGACTGCAATGGAAAGTTTTCTCTAAGAAGACTCGCATGTTTCTGGATTCTAGAAGATTCGTGGAAGCCGCTTGTATCCACTAGCTTTATAATTGACAAGAGGAGAAATCCGCTGCAGTGAACATGTCCCAATGGTTCCTGATTTTACTTATGCTTAAGAAGATTTTCTATAGTCCCTTTTAGGCAAGTCCAAAAATTCTTATCCGCTGATAAGATGAAAATAAGGGTGATGAACATGTCCTTGTTTATTATTTATAGGTTGGAAAGAATCAATTACTTATTCAATTTTTAAATTATCAAACCAAACCTTGAAATATTAATTAAAAATAGTGGTTCAGCTATACTTTTCTGCTGTCTTCGATTTATTATTTCTCTGGTTCACTAATTATAATAAAATTATACAATTTAGTAAGGTAAAATTAATTGGCTGACATTTCTATGCATTTTAGAGGCAAAAATCTTGGTACTGATGATCTTTTCTTTGGTTGGATATAAAACCCGTTTTGCTTTAAAACTTTTGCTGGTTGGTCACTCAATTACAAACTATATAATTATACATATTTCTGCTGATTCAATGAGGAAGAACTTATATAAGTGCTTTTCGGGTTGGAAACCCTTCCTTCTGTCTGTTTCATAAATTTGGTCGGTTCTATAGGTTATAACCCTCCATTAAGCAATTGCTTAAAAATAAAGTAAGATATTTCGAATACAACATCGGGAGAGCTCTATAGGTTGCGAAAGCATTTCCTTGTTTACGAAACTTTGTCCAAATTAAAACTCAATTGATTATGGGAATAGGTAAATTGAATGTGCCACCTGCCGCAGAGATGAAGAGAAGGATTCCACTCCGCCTTGCTGATTGAGATATCCCACGCATGCCGCAAATTTTCCGATATCGTCTGGTTCCCTTAAATGTGCCGGCAGAGCGGCTGCACTCGGAGAAAAGCCGCTCTAAATAGAATGTCGTGTCATAATAATAATAAGTGGGGGCTCGGAAAACTTAAGAATTTCCTACAAATGAGAAAAATAGTTCTGTATTGTAGAACTGTGAGAGTACGTTGCTGTCCTAAACTTCTGGTTGACTTTTATTTCGAGTGTGGGAGAGCGTGATAGTGAGAGTAAGAGAGAAATTTTAGCAGCTGGGAGTCTATAAAAGCGGTGCGGTTCCAGCAGAACCGAGTCATTCGCCGCGAACTCTTGATTCGACCACAACGCCTTCTGTTCCTGAAACAAAGCACGTTGAACGCTAATTGATAAACAAAAAGTGCTCCAAGAGAGAAGAGTAAGCGGAACCCACACCCAACCGAAAATGAAGCCCACCAATACCTCCACGCTGGAAGTCGTCTCCCCGAAGGTGCTTGTGGAAAATGACTTCATCACCACGGACTACGAGTACCAGACGTCGCACGTGAAGCGCACCGCATCTGGACAGCTGCAGGTAAGCATTTTCCCTGGCCACCGGTTGCACGCGGGTCCGCCCCGCCGCATCCCCGATCATCAGAAATGGATTTGGCTAAAAACATCCCATTTTCACGTTTCGCGCTGACCTTCACATTGAACTTTCCAACGTGCGGGTGCCGCTGCTCTCCCGCTACACCCATGCGCACTTGCTCACACTCAGAGAATATATAATATCGGGTATCGTGCTATAATAATTTTCCACGCTCTATAGGGAATCGTTTGAAGCGTGCACATTGTTTATTTGGCTGGGCTGATCTGCCCGAGAAATTAAAATACAGTCAAGTAATGAAAGGAAACCATTTTCATTTATAGGTCAATTAAAAGCAACGTTCTTAATGTTTTTAAGACATCTTTTGAATTGAAAATTTGTAAACCTCCAATGTCTTAATTTTTAATGAGATCCCCTGCTATAACCGATTGTTTATTTCTGTACGTGCTAAGGGGTTTCTTGAATGAAATATAATAACTTAAACTTTTCTTTGAAAAATAAGTATTGTGAAGTATCGACCATTGGCATTAGCCCATCTGACTCGGATATTATTCGCTAAAATTGAGGCTTCTGGTGTAATTAATTCTTATCAAACAGTTTTGAAAACTAATTCCCAAGTGTAGGGAAGTAAAAATTTTCCATTGCCTAGCCTAGGACCCAGCAGAGCCGAATAGGGGGAATCCATAAGGGCCGCTCTCCAATTCGCTGCAGATAAAAATAGCGATAAGTGTGGGCGGCGTTTTGCGATTTCACTCACCCACAGGCGCCCACAGTTACACGGACTGTGACAGTTACAGCTTATTGATTACTCGCACTGTTCCGCTGCAGCAGCTGATAAACACTGCTGATATCTCGTCACCATCCCGGGCAGCGGGTGGCGTGATTCTGCGCGCAGGCGCCTGTTTCTGGAATTCGGCACCTAAACAAACATGTTCCTCCATAGAGATGGGCAGATTGCGGTTGCTGTACGTGCTCTGTTTACAACACACACCCACTGCCTCCCCCGCAGACCCGTGCTGCACTCAAGGTCAATGTCAGGCGATGGCCACGGCCACTAAGAGAGTTGCCGAAGAGAAGCGCCTCTCTTGAATGGCTGACAAAGAGACGGCTCTCCCTTGCTGCAAGCTCACTGATTACATATTTCGCCGGCCGGCAAGCTGCTTCTGGTTTTTTGCCCAACTTTCTGGCGGACTTTGGACAAGCACGTTGTCAAATTATTAATGCAATCATCATTATCATCATTATCATTATTCATCAGTTTTTATTTGTGGCTCCAATCAAATAGCGCGTTGACTCTGCAGAATTCGGAAAAGAACCGCTGAAATATAGCTCGTCATGGGGAATGAGACTGCTGGATACCTGTTAATATTCCACATTCCTAAACAATTCAATTAAATATTCATCGTTTTTGAGAATATATTCTTCATTATCTCTTCAATATTATCTTGGAGGTAATTAAAAAAAAAAAAAATCTGGGAAATGGTTTTCGGTAGGTTCACGACCGAATTTTGATTAGGGAGAGGTGGCTCCCTTAGAAACAGCTGAATATCTACTTGGCTTTGCCATTAAGCCGCATTTTGATCAATTTTTTAGATTAAGCCGTCTTCATCTTAACTCAGCAATATATTTATTTACGCGGTATCCATAGGGAACAATGGTATTAAAGGGTAACCGGCAGAAGGAGGCATCTTCGACCTAATAAAGTACATATATTCTTGATCAGCGTCTCCAGCCGAGTCAATTTAGCCATGTCCGTCTGTCTAGAGCTATTCAAATTCACCCAGATCTAGTTTAACTAATATATCCGGTAAATTGATATGAAATAAATACATTTGTGCGGATGTGCTCTAAAAATTTGAAATCACGTGATAAATATATGAGTTATTCAAAAAAGAGTTTCTTTGTATGCTGACAGCACAAAAATGTTGCTCAACATGTTCCTAGCTACAACAATTTTTTTTGGGTGTTTCTCAACATGTTGCTATATTTTGTTTCATTTGTCAGCATTTCCTTGTGCCTTCCGTCCTATTTAATTTTAGTTTTTTTATAAATTTGACCTTATTTATCCAAAGTAAAGGTGTCATCTCCATGTGCCCCTTAATTTCACCCACGATACTTTGGCTACCGGGTATCTCGCAGTCTATAACACTCGACTGTAGCTTGTAATTTTCGTTTTACTAGTTTAAGAGTCCCTAACCCATAAATATAGAATATATAGAAAAAATTCTACTTAGCGATTGCGATGTTATTAATATAAAAGTTTATTAGTTGCTTTGCACTGGGTAATGAGGCCATTATAACGGCCAATTGATGTTTTATTGCACACATCTGGTGAAATTATGAATCAGTCGAGGCGCTGCGATCACAAATACACCCTTCCCAACACAAGCAGGGGTATTAAATCAGGTTCGGTGCGCAGAAATCACGCGATGATAATTTATACGGCTACCTGAGTTGGGTGCCACGATATGGAATGGTGATAAGGTGGCCGCCGGACCTATAATAGTTCCAAACGGGTTGTGCTATTGTATGGCAGTATAGAGATAATCTTTGGCTAATTGGCTAATCAGCTACGCGATCTTTGCAGGTGCACCCCCAGACTACCGCGCTGAAGATACGGACGGGCCGCCATGTGCCCAAGCTGGGCGTTATGCTGGTGGGCTGGGGCGGCAACAACGGGTCCACGCTGACCGCCGCCCTGGAAGCTAACCGCCGGCAGCTGAAGTGGCGCAAGCGGACGGGCGTGCAGCAGGCCAACTGGTTCGGCTCCATCACCCAGGCCTCCACTGTCTTCATTGGATCCGATGAGGTCGGCGCCGACGTGTACGTGCCGATGAAGGAGCTGCTACCCATGGTGGAGCCGGACAACATCGTTGTAGATGGCTGGGACATCAGTGGGCTGCACCTTGGCGACGCCATGCGCCGCGCCGAGGTCCTGGACGTGGCTCTGCAGGACCAGATCTATGATCAGCTGGCGAAGCTCCAGCCAAGACCTTCCATCTACGACCCGGACTTCATTGCAGCAAACCAGTCGGAGCGCGCCGACAATGTGATCGTGGGCTCGCGCCTGGAACAGTACGAGCAGATCCGGAAGGACATTCGCGACTTCCGGCAGCGCAGTGGCGTCGAGTCCGTCATTGTGCTGTGGACGGCCAACACAGAGCGTTTCTCAGATGTTAGGCAGGGTCTGAACATGACCAGCCAGGAGCTGCTCAGCTCGCTCAAGGCCAACAACCCGGAAGTCTCACCGTCGACGATCTTCGCAATGGCCAGCATCGCTGAAGGGGTGAGTACGCACCTATGCATCCTCAGATATAATTTCTAGACATCATCCAAATGCATATCTTCGTTATTTGTCCAGATCCCATATCAGCAATATATCAATGAGCTGAACTGATGAAAACTAGACTGGGGCAGCATTTGCATCTGCATCTGAGTTTTTGGCAGCTCATTGCCATATTGCTGATATGGGTCCTTTTAGTTCCATATTCGAAGCCATCCCTGGTGTCCTTTAAATGATTATCTAGTAGGTAGCTTAAAGTTAGGGTTGGTCTTTAACACACCTTTCTAAGATGGACTTTGAGTGCAATTGAACTTATTTTAGAAAAACATTTACTATAAATATATTGAAAATAATATATATTGAATAAGTAAAATGTATTGACAATAAACTTATTTTATTTTTCAACTCCTTCCTTCCAACAGTGCACTTACATCAACGGCTCGCCGCAGAACACCTTTGTTCCCGGACTGATCCAGTTGGCCGAGGAAAAGAAGGTCTTCATCGCCGGCGACGACTTCAAGTCCGGCCAGACGAAGATCAAGAGCGTGCTGGTAGACTTCCTGGTGGGTGCCGGCATCAAGCCTGTATCGATTGCCAGCTACAACCACTTGGGGAATAACGACGGAAAGAATCTGTCCGCTCCCCAGCAGTTCCGCTCCAAGGAGGTAGGTGTCCTGGATACTTTGTCCGTGAAATCACTTCTTCACTTGACCCTTCCTTTGACAGATTTCCAAGAGCAACGTTGTGGACGACATGGTGGCCTCCAACAAGCTGCTTTACGGTCCCGACGAGCATCCCGATCATGTGGTGGTCATTAAATACGTGCCCTATGTGGGTGACAGCAAGCGAGCCATGGACGAGTACACATCCGAGATCATGATGGGTGGTCACAACACTCTGGTGATCCACAACACGTGCGAGGACTCCCTACTGGCCACACCCCTGATCCTGGACCTGGTCATCCTGGGAGAGCTGAGCACTCGCATCCAGCTCCGCAGCGCAGAGAACGAGTCCGCCCCGTGGGTGCCCTTCAAGCCGGTCCTCTCCCTACTGAGCTACCTGTGCAAGGCCCCGCTGGTGCCGCGGGGCTCCCAGGTGGTGAACTCGCTCTTCCGCCAGCGGGCTGCGATCGAGAACATACTGCGCGGCTGCATCGGCCTGCCGCCCATCTCACACATGACCCTGGAGCAGCGGGTAAGCAGGATCCGTCCAAACACCAGCTTGGTCGCATATTTAAGCTCTACTTATTTTACAGTTCGACTTCGCTACTATCACGAACGAGCCTCCGGTAAAGAGGGCCAAGCTGCTGGGCCAACCATGCGCCGTTGAATCCATCGCCAATGGCAAAAAGGTCCATGCCAATGGACACAGCAATGGATCCGCCAAGCTGGCTGCCAACGGGAATGGCCACTGATAGTCTAGCTTCTTGCTTTGGAAATATATAATTGGAATATATACAGTTTAATTGGATAAATTACAAAACTAGACTTAAGATACAATTACTGAATAATCATATAAAATAAAAAAAGCCTAAAGGACGGTTGTCTGTGGTCCACAATCCAGATATTTATTTACAATGTTTTCCTTATAAATATATTTATCAATGAGTAACCCTTTGCAGAACCCTTGCAGGACTTTTAAAAATTAAGTCGTTCGATAATAGCTACGAGAAATCTTTGTTTCAGTGGATCATATTAATTTTTCTCTGTGTGGTTGAAGGAAGCACTCATAGCTAACTCAAATATCTTGAAATGTGAATTGCATATTCGGCAGAGCACAAATAATTTTGTATTCAGTCAAATTTATTATTATGGTTTCAGGAGTGGAACCTCTTAAAAAAATTCACTGGATCAAATGAATAATCCAAACATCAAAACATTTCTGTAGGATTTTTTGGAATCAACTCAGATCTTCCCTGAAAATTTGTTCAAATGAAGCCGGTTTTTTAAGGATTTTCTTAGATATTATTAATTACTTACTGAGGTATAATAATGCAAATATCAAAGAAACTAGTCAAGTTTATCTTGACTTATAATATATTCATATCCGTTTTTTTGGCATTGTTTTTGCATACCAACAAGCAGAACAGTTTAATCTAACATATCAAAATTATGCATGTGAATAGTAAGGAAACAGCTTTTTATCAGCGCACTCGCTGTCGTAGAAATTATGACGAGGCATTACTTTGATTTTGTTTTCTTTTGCTTCTTCACCACATTGCGAAGGAATTTATTTAAGTTTTTTTGCATTGTTTTTGCATACCAACAAACAGAACAAGTTGAATTTAACACATCAAAATTATGCATAAGAAAAGTAAGGAAACAGCTTTTATCAGCGCACTCGCTGTCGTAGAATTTATGACGAGGCAATACTTGGATTTTGTTTGCTATTGCTTGTTCACCACATTTATTTATGTTGTTTGTTAAAATTTAAGCTTAGTTTGATTTTGACAGTCGGTTGATTCGGAGCTAATTATATTATTTAAAACAAAATTCCAAGGACAGGAATATTTAGAGAGCTATTCAAGAAAGCATACAAGTCTAAGTCGAGATTGCTGTTTATCAATAAATTACAAATATGTATTTGATTTAAGTCTCTTACTGAAATCTAAGAAATGTTTACTTTCGAATGAAAATATAAGCATCGAAAATAAAAGCGCCCAACACTATGCTACAAAATACAGTGCCCCCTAAATACTACTATAGAAAATGAGACCCCGTTTACTTTTATCAGATCCGTGATATGATGGATGGTCGGGGTCCCAATAAACTTTTATATTACCGTGGCATTCATCCATGTGGGGCGATATCGGAATTTATCTAGATTTTATGGCTCCTAGTGGTAGATTACAAATAATGTGCTTGCGTTCAGTTATCGTGTGTATAAAAATAGTCATAGAATCTAGAATAACAGGTACGACAAGTATGAACATAGGTAACGTCCTACAATATCAAAGTCCTCGATAATTTTGTTATAATAATATATAATAATATATAAGACAGCTTTAAATAAGTATGTAAATTATTTGGTTACTGTCATATTATCGAATTAATATTTCACTTTTAATTTCGTTTATTGGTAATATTAAAATTTTGACTACATGTTTTTAACGCAGTTAAGGGACCACCTCCGACCTTATAGAATACACATATTCCTGAACGAGACCGACAATCTTTCAGTTCCTTAGATATCTTGAAACCAAAATCGGTTGAATTATTCAGTAAATTTTATCTCCTATTGCAAGATTACAGAAACAGTGGTTCAGTCGAAATAGCTTTATATATAGTAGCTGTATATATTGTGGGTAATACTGTGATTGACCAGAAATTGCCTCCAAGAAACTAAAAGTGTTCAATAGTTAATAACTTAGAAGTTAAATACAGAAACCCCAAAAATGGAACTTCGTACAACTTTACTGTTCTCTTATTCTTTATAATGTTTTATTCTTATCCTATGTCGGTGTATATATCTGTAGTAAAAATAAAATTGAATATCTCCTAAATATCTGAGCGCCTATTTTGGGTGGATTGGGACGATGACTTAAGAATCGAGTTAGATATTGACATCCAGTACATTGTGTTATCAGCAGCGGTCGTATTTGGGAATCGTATTTTAAAACCTAGATTAGAGTTCTATAATATATTGATGATTTCGTAATGGCCGCTACTCCTTCAATGTCGCTGATTCATCCTATACGGCAATATAATGCTCTTAATCGATAGATATTGATATTCGATTGATTTTGATAAGGTTGACGTATTGGAGAGTAATTAGCAGTTGCTCCGCCATTCGCAGAGGCCCAGTACTCAAGTCAATCAACCCGCTTTCCCGGCTCAGTCGATATTAAAACGGCGATAGAGTCCGAGGCGATTGATGAACATATAATTATCCGTATCCCTCAGTGTGGCCGCTGCCCCTCCCGCCAGACAACCGCTGTCAGACACGGGCTTGGCGCCCTTTACCTTTACCGTCAAATTGTTGGCCAAAAGTGACAGTCCCACCCACAGCTGGGGGACCTTGTGATCGGGTCGGGTGTGTGGGACCCAAACATTCTCATAAACTTGACTGAACGCACGTAGTACTTCCGCTTCTCAGGAATTCCTTTGGGGTTAATGAATGATTCATTTGGATTTGAATGAATGGTTAATGAAAACTACAGTTTTACCTCAGTGTAGTTAGTCGGTACGACTAGTGATGGTTTATGAACAAACTGGGTCACTTCGCGGTCTGGGTTGTCTTGAAGTTCCACGGCGCAGGGATTCCCTAGAAGTGCGGCGTTAGATCTTGTACCTTGTGGTCTCATTGTGGCTTTCAAAACTCCCAGTTCAAGCACCTAATCGATATGCAAGTTTGATAAACAGAGTTTGAAGAGAAAACCCAGATCTGGTTATTTTTGAACTTGGCTCTGTTTTAACCTATATCCAAAATAGCATAAAAAAGGTGGACGTTTTAAGAACCACAACATATTCTAATCTTCCTGTTTCGAAATATCTTCATCGCTCTCTACCCAAAAAAGATATTGCGTTTAAAGATAAGCCTAACAAATATGTTGGCTGAAAACTAGAGCGTTTAATTTGCTTATAGTCTTCAAAGACAAAACTTACATTTTTCTAGAGACTTTGTACTAAAGTTATCTCGGTAGTAATTAGGAGGATCTGAGTCATTTCTGATTGCAAAAATGGAAGCCCCAACCCTTGGTGATTCATCTAGCAATAACTGTCAGCTTGATAACTATGATCCAGATTACGACTCCGGCAGCAAACTCCCAAAACATTGATCCGTTGCCTAGTTAACGTTATCGATATTTACGTCGGATTGTTTAACAAAATTAGAACATATTACGATAGTGTGCTATATGGTGTCTTGCAAATCGGCTGATAAGAGTTCGGTACCTGCCGGACGTGTTAAGTCGGTAATCATGAGCCGGCACTCTCTCCAGAGCTAGAGCTAGAGAGAGCAGGTCTAGCACTATTCTAGCCCTAGCGGACCTATCTTATCGCCCAACAATGCGCGGCCCGCTTATCTTGGGGCAGAAGCAGCCGCACCAATGGCTAGGGGCTAGGAGCTGGGAGCCAGCCTGAGCCGCGCAGCCGGCCGACCTGCTTGCGTCGCAGTCGCCGGTGTGGATATGCTGGGTGGGTGGGCCTGAGTTCAGTCGCTAGTTGCGTTGCATTGCGTGCGGTCCGGACTCCGCTGCCGATTTGGATTCCGGTCTAATCATACTAATCACTCCTAGGCTGGTCAGTCTCCGGTACATGTAATAACAAGCCCTTAGCGCTTCGGTGGCGCAAGGTATACAAACTAACGGACGGAAACATGAATTACCAACAAGTTATGGGAAAAAAAATAAGCGAAACTAACTTAGCTCATAAACACTATCCTTATCTGTGCGGGGTTTTTTAAATTTTGTCACCGCCCGTGATAAGATATTGGGGAACTTCTCGGCACACCTTGACCGGTCGGGTAAGCAGGCATCTAGGGCACAGCTAACTCGCATAGATAATAGATAACAACTATCCGGTGCGCGTCGTGGTTTGACTCCCATCTCGCTCCCCGAACGGAACCCATTAACCGGGTGTAAACACGAGTGGCTGGCTTCGTTTGATGGAGCCGTCAATAGCCCTGGGCATGGGAGTTGGACAGGTCTGCGGGGAGATATGACATCGGATAGATATTGCCTAGCCTATTTGCAAATGTGTCAGATAGGGCACCCACTATTAATCAATGTGACGCAGCGCAGGTACGGTCTCTGAGTCAGAACACCTGCTCCGTCGCCTATCGGAGCACCGCGGTTCGGGACTTACTTGCGACTTTGACAAACGACCCGGCTACTCCCACTCGTCCACACAAAATCCCTGCGCGCTTACAGGCTCTCGTATCAGCAATGATAAGTATATAAACTATACAGACAGCCCCAACATGTATGTACGGTGTGGAATGGCGGAGGCTAACTGGGCCAAAGTCCCGCCACCCCAGCCAAGTGGAGAGTGGAATCGTTTGTGTGGCGTGGCATTCATCTGCGGAAAGGAACATCTGGCGCCGAGCTCACTGAATGCCAAGTTCACATAATGCAAACCACCCACCACCACATGGCCCCATGAAGGAGGATCGCTTTCTGTGCAATTTCTGCATTGCTCGGCGAGTAGTAATTACGACCTACAATTGTTTCCCTAATCGCTATCATTACATCGACTATCGGAACAATTAAAGAAATGTTCGGAGAGATTAAATATTCAGTTCAACCAATACTACGAAGGATTATCCAGAGGCTAACTGGGATCCCTGACTTAGAGGTCTTCCAGTATGCTATCAATTATTTATTCAATTTAGTTAAAAGTTATAGTTTACCACCCACAGCACGAAGGCCCTATAGCCTAGATTCAGGATTTAAGTTTTTAACTTTTCATGAGTGATATTACAACGAATTTTTACCGTAATACCACTCCGATCCCCTTTGATAAGAATGTTTGCTTTAACATATGCCAATGCGCCCATTTAATTGACCGTGTCCGATACAGATGATACCTTAAACAATATGGTAACGTGTTATATGGGGTGCACGCAAAGTAATTAATTTTGTGGAACCAGAGCCAACATATAATCTTATCCGATATTTTTTCGTATTACAGTTGCCGCACCAAAGTCCATCGATATGGAGTTGCCAAAGGAGGACGAGGTGAACGAAAAGTTCATTGTGAAATACCGGCAGCAGTTATACGACCTCTCTGAGTTTATGCACAAGCACCCCGGGGGCATTAACACCCTCAAGGGTCTCAACAGGTCGGACATGACCTCTCGCTTTATGAAAGCCCCGCCACATTCTGACGCTGCCATGTATCTGATGAAGGAGTACAAGATCGATTCAGACGCCGCCTCTCAACAATCCAAGCAGAGCAGTACAGGGACCGATCAACAGAACAATCGGCAAAGGAACGGGAAAGCTGAAGACAAAAACAACAACCAGTTGGACGAGAGCATGGAGGTGAGTTGGATAGTCTGCTTTTAATCTGTAACGCTAGTAGCCGAGTGCTGGGAGCACTTATTGAACTGTACAGGCTTTTTCGGGGATTCTGCATTCGTTCAAGCTGGGCTAAAAAATATATAACTAACGCAAGTCATTTCTGGTGTAGTTGTTCCTAGCTTAATCAGTCGATAAAATGCTTCAAGATGTGACGAATCGCTTAATACCTCACAGCTGGCGAGACTTGTGGGCAATCACGTAGACTTTCGCCTTTGAGTAGACCCGGATTTGCTCCTCCACAGCAGTCAGCTCCCTGTCAATCTCTGCCTTACGGGTGCGCACGCGCAAGGTTTGCGCGGTCATGGGCATGTGATTCAGCTCGCTAACGAGGCTTTCGTAACCTATTAAGTAAATAGTTTATTTTCATAATGAAGCGTTGTTAAGATTAACTCACGTTTCTGGGCATTGGTTAGATAGGTTAAGCGATCCTGATCGCTAAGCAATACATGGCCGATAGGACAGTCAGGATCCTGCAAATCAGCAAGCTGCTTAGCCTCAGCTTTCTCGCGCTTCTGCTTCTCCAGGTAACGTGGCAAGCGCACCTCTTCCCGGGCTGTCGAATAAATACAACTTTTTATGAATACTGAAATATTTTGTTGTGCTACGTAAATAAGTTTTCTTAAACATAGTACAGTCGGAAAAGTTTTCTACATAATTGAATCAGCTCGTCGCCAAAACATAACAAAATAAGGTCTGGGAGCTGAAACATGCCAGTGCCCTATACTAATTCTACTTTAATCCACAATAGGTAATCGAATTCTATATAATTTACTTCGATAAAATAAGTAATATTCCTTGAGGAATATTAATTTCGGTGCTAAATGAAAGTACTTTTGTTAATATACTCACATCCTAGTTTATGTTCGCGACGCTTAGATTTATTGGTGATTGTTGTGACATTGGAGGCCGTTGTGAAACGGCTACGTTCACTGAGTTGCCCTTCATCATCAGAGCTACGAAAGTTCTTGGGCTCAGTCTCGGGTATGGGAATTGCTTCTACCTCAGACATGTGGAAGCGGCTGTGCTTCGAGGTGTTCGAGCGGGCTGACAAGGGTAGCTGCTCCAGCTCTTCCTCGCCATCATAGTGGAGTTGTCTGTAGTTGTCTTCAAACTTTGAACGTGTGTCGTCCATTATAGATCTCGCATCGAAATTGCATCTAAAAGGGAGATTACGACTTGAAATTTTCCTGACTAAGTCATGAAGTACTTACTTCTTGAGAGCATTTGTAAGGTATAGTTCATCTGTAATATCCTCAGTCTGAATGCCAATGCTGTTGGAACTTCGATGGGTACCGCACGATTGGCAACGATCCGACGGTGGATCGGATGCCGAGTCCAAGAGGTTCTCCGCCTCTATCTGTTCCGATGGAGCATAGAAGAGCGGATCGCGTTCCTCTAGCCCATCGAAACGCTCACCGTCCCCTGGAACAGCGAGAGCTAGTTGGTGATGGGAACGAGAGTTGCTGCGGGCATGCTGCAGGGAGGTTCCCTGGGAGAGTGAGTTTTTGGGCTTGGGTTGTGGTCTGTCCGTCTTCGATTCCTTGCTCTCCCTCACCTCAGAAGCAGTACGACGGAGCGGAGGCATCCATTTGGGGCGCACTGGCTCCTTTGCGGTCAACTTTTGGGTAGTGGTCTTTTCTAGCGAACGTAGGCTCACCTTGTTCTCCTTAAGAAAGTTTCGGGACTGTGTGACGCCTGTGGGAACGAAACAGAGAAAGACCAAAACAAATTACTCACTGGTTGCCATGGCCCAATGGCTGTTTGGAAACGGTATCTTACGCGGCACCGAAAAGATGCCCTTCAGTGTGGGAATCGGGCGAACTGATGTATTAGACATGATGCACCTGCTCCCGGACTAACAGCTAGGTGACTATTATTCAACAAATCTGCTCTCGACTACGGAAAGCGGAAACTACGTTGTTATTGTGTGAAGTACGAGACAAGTTCAAATGACAACTTTGAACCAGCTGCTTGTTACTGTGATTGCTGTCGATAGCTCGATAGCCGATATACGATACACCTGTGTGGCACGTCGGTGCTGCCACACCTGTCGATTCTGGCAATTTAGAAATTTAATTTCTGAAGAATTTCCCGCTTTATAAGGAATGCAGTTTTCTTTGAAGGAATAGTTGAATCGACCACTCTGAACTTGGGCGAAGTTTAATCTAATATGGATTGCCATAAATTAATCTATTATTAGCTCGGCACTACAAGATATTTCAATCTAATCTTGCTACATAGTACATTAAGTTATTACATTATTGGTATAAACCGCTTACTACTTACATATGTATGTAGTTCCGAACAAGGTAGCTGCGACAGAATAGGGTATTCTAACATGTACCGCGTATTTTAATTTTGGTCACAAGCCATTTTCAACACCTTAAATTTTACATATTTGTACGCCCGGAAGGCGAGGCGATATAGCCATGTCCGTCTGGCTAGTTCTATGCGATTTACCCGCTCAGCTTAAAAGTTATCGATTTCTAACTATCGTAATAATCATGCAGTCTAAAGAATCTCCTATTTATTTGGTAGTTAGGTACCCGGTAACTAACGAAATAACCATGGAAAAGGCGTCAATTAACACAGCTGCTAGTGAAGGGTACAGTTTATAAACTATTTGTTTAAGCATACGAATATTAAAACCGTTTTTCCATTTCAATTTCAGCACTTGGTGGACTGGTCAAAGGCAATGCTTCCACAGATCGCAAACATAACGAATTGCTACGATGAGTGGGTGCACAAGCCGGTGGACAGGCCGCTGCGATTATTCGGTCCCTGGTACTTGGAGATGTGCACGAAGACGCCTTGGTGGCTGGTCCCAAGCTTCTGGATTCCGGTAATCTGCGGGTGTGCACGGAATGACTTTTACAGCGCCTGGCAGGATAAAAGTCAGGTGGGTAGATTAATAAAATAATTCAAATTGATGTACCATTCTAATTTGTTCATATCTACATATGCACACTTTAGCTGATGGTGCTTGCCGCTTACTTTTTGTTTGGTGTACTCCTGTGGACCTTCCTCGAATACACTCTCCATCGCTGGGTGTTCCACGTAAAGATCCGCAACAACAGCGGACCATGGCTTTGCACCTTTCACTTCTTAATCCACGGACTCCACCACAAAGTACCTTTCGATCCAATGAGGCTGGTGTTCCCGCCATTGCCAGGCGCACTGCTAGCCACTATCATCTACACTCCGCTCAGCTTCATGCTCCTCCATCCAAGGGTGGTGCTATCTGGAGCTCTGGCCGGGTACCTGTGCTACGACATGATGCACTACTACCTGCACTATGGAAACCCCTCCGCGAGGGCCTTCGTCCACATGAAGCGGTACCACTTCCACCACCACTTCTCTCACCAGACCTCCGGGTACGGTATCAGTAGTCCATTGTGGGATTTCGTCTTTAATACACGCATTCACCTCCGAAAACTAAGATACCAACTGCGTTGGTCCTAGCCATAATCAATCCAGATCACCCCATTGCTAACTAAGAACAAATTAAAGCAACACTGTTGCAGGTATAACAATATGTCAAAATTAAAATGTTCTTAATTTTGTCCACAAGCATACAAACATATGTATGTACATGTTGTGTGCTTTATTATAAGTAAATACTGAGCTTTATGAATAGGAAACATATATAAGTGCATAGAAGCAACCATATGTTAATAATTAATAAGACATTACTGACATATTTTTATAACGAAAATAAACTTCCAATGATACCAAAGAAAAAATTAATTTAATTTTGTCTCGTTTTTTTTTGTTTTTGATTTGTTGCTAAAGATACATACCATGTCTAAAACTTTTCAAGAACATTTTTTTGCAAGCCTTTATATGTCTTAATGGTCGGCATTTGGCTGTCACAGGATTAAAAAGTAGGAAAGCTACAGTCGAGTGTCATCGACAGTGAGATACCCCTTACCCAAACGATTTTGGGTGAAATTGAAATGGCTAAATCACTTTGTGTAATTATGCCTAAAATTATGAAATCTTGACAAAATGGCAATAAAGAAGACGGAGATGGCTAAACCGACTCGGCTGGTGTCGCTGATCAAGAATATCCACTTAGGTTTTTATATTCTCAGAAAAAATACATCTTTTACAGATGGATATATATTAATTGTACTTGTTAAAGGAAAGGCGCAACTAGTTTCAATTATTATAAGAAGTTACTGCTTACTGTTCGATCCCTCTCATCGTATACTTGGCTACTTCCTGCTAAACGCCACAGCTAGTTGGTAAGTGTAGCACAGCAAAAAAATAATTTTTAAGAAATTTGTAATTGGCGAACCTTTTCAAAATTTTAACTACGTCTTATTTCGCGAGCAGTTGCAATTTGTTACAATAAAAAGACGATGTTTTAAAAACAGAACAAATTCAAATCTAATTTATTTTTTCTTAAAAAAAAAAATTCAAATCTAATTTATTTTTTCTTAAGTTTTTTCATTTTTTTCATGGTTTTGCGATGAGCGTATTTGGCACTGCGTTGAATTGCCTCGTTATATTTTCGCTTGTTGAACTTTTGGAAGGCTTCGTCTTGAAGCAGTTCGTCAACAAGAGTTTTCTTAGTCTTCCTTGTGTTTTTCTCTTTGAAATGATCCAAAGCGGAATGTTGTACGACTCCGATTTGGAAGTATTTTGGAAGTAATTTTAAATCATTTTTCTTGTAGAATTGTTTTGGGTTCAAAACCGATCGCATCTGAATGATTTTCAGCTCATTGCGCATTTCATCGCTGATTTCTGTGGCCGGAAGGTTAAACCAACCGCTACCCTTGGTTTTTTCGCGTTCCATCTGGAAAATTAAATGGAAGTTAATCATGGGAATTTAAAATCATTAAGTAAAGAGGGTAACATCGTACTATCAGATTACTAAAGACGTCGTCAATTGGAGCATCTATCCTAGGCCTAAGCACCTCTTGTGTTGGGCGACTTTAGCTTTAGTGTTTCATTAAAGGAAAGGTTTGTTAGCCAAAGTCTAAGGAATCTGGCTTAGATTTCACGACAGACACCAGTCTTGCTTTATGGCTAGTGGTTTTCCGCTGGCCTTACTGCTCCCGCAAACTTCTTCAATGCAGCAGCCAAGATTACAGCGGACGAAACTAAAACGGCTAAAGTCTATGTTTTGAGTCGGTTCACAAGAGATGCCTCAGGCAGCCTAGGCTATGCATATGTCACGCCGTTTTGGGTAACTTCCGATGTCGAAAATGTCATCATAGTTTTGTATATGAATATGTATATAAATATGTATACTTACTCTGTTTAATACGGGCTGTAGCCTTTTGCTCACAGTTGGTAGTGCACAGCGCTGATCCAGACCCGGATCCAAAGATCGCCTTGATCTTTGCATATCCTTTTCCAAATTCTCCTGCCGCATACTCAAGTCTAGACCACTGCTATACTCGAGCTCTGTTACCCGCGTGCGCTTCTTCTGCTTTCCCTTGTAGGAGTTTTGCACGGCATCTGCTACCTTTTCAGCCACTTCATCCAAGTGCTCAGACAATCCCGACGATGATTTCCTCGGGTCACTCAGTGAAGAACTTACAGCAATGTCGACTTCTGTGCGGTCTAACTTGAGACCAAAGAGTTCCACTTCGCCCTCAGCATGGTCATAATCTCTACTTTCATCGCTACTTTCGTGGAGCACCAGCCTATCACTGTTGTAAACAACTGTCGGCAAACACGATTCCCGATTGCCAGTGGTGTCTACAACAAATGCAGAATCCATTTTGTGCTGGTTTTGTTTTAATAACTACTGAACACGCGTCCTTGCTAGGGGTGGGACATCACCAGCGTGTTCGTACCGATATCGATAAGAAATACTAACAGGCCCGACAACCAAAACCATTTCAGCACCAAGAAATACCATTGAAATACCATTAGTGTTAAAAATACATTATAGGTGTTAATTTTTTTTTAATATCTAACTTACTACAGAATATACAACAATTACAACTTTTATTCGTTAATTTCGATACCCTTTTTTTTTAATCTTTTATATTTCTGAAATATGTTAAGTGGCTTATTTGTAATATAGTTTGGAACCGGTTAAGTGAACCTCTAATTCGTAAACGGTATTTCGTGAGACCAAGAGGCGGTCACACTGGCGTTGAGCCCAGCGAAAGTTTTGTTTATTTTCTTTACTTAAGGAAAATGCTGAATGCCAAGATAGGGAAGGTCGGCAAGGTACTGGTATGCGGGATGAAGGGTGTTGGCAAGACAGCGCTCATTGAGCAGTTGGTCTACGGCCACGTCAATCCCGAGACGGTAAGTGGGCACAGTCCTAACAATTTGAACAATGTTACATACATACATCTTGCCTTCTGCCTTAAGGAGTTGCATCCAACCATTGAGGACATCTACGTGGCCAGTGTGGACACCGGTCGGGGAGGGGCCCGGGAGACCCTGCGCATCTATGATACGGCTGGGCTGCAGGGCGAGCAGCAGCAGTTGCCGCGCCACTACCTCCAGTTCCCGGACGCCTTTGTGCTGGTATACGATCCAATGGACCCGCGTAGCCTCGACATGCTGGCCGACATTAAGACAGACATCGACAAGCATAAGGAGAAAAAGGAGATCCCCGTCGTGGTTCTGGCTAATGTACGAGCACGGGCTGCGCCCAATCCAGTCGAAAAGATCATGGACCGGGCCAACATCTGGTGCCAACGGGAGAGAATTAAGCACTACACGGTAAACGCCATGGAGCGGCCATCTCTCTACGAGCCCTTTACCTCGCTGTGCGCCCGCCTGCATCCAGCTCAGACGAAGAGCACGTTCCCTCAGCTGCGCCAGGTTATGCAGAACCGTCAGAAAAGCGAAGCTTAGATTAACCCCTGAACAATAGTTTTATTTACCTATATCTTCTTGGTCTTGTAGTAATCGATTTAGTGTGTACTTGCCTTGTATTAACCGCTGTGCTTTAATGTGGGCCAAAGCCCGAACGAGTTGTACTTATCTGTCTATATATTTGTGAGCGTCTAATTGTGTCTATATATTATTTATTAAATCAAAATGTGTATGTTATCTCATTAGACGAAATCTGTATTCACTGCTCAATCGCAAACCAAACGTCGCAGTTTTTAATCACATTTTTTTTTTTCATCGGATTCCCCACTAAAATCAGTAATCAGGCAATGCTGCCCTTGTAAGCAATGCTTTCCCGTACCGTTTTTCTAGTGCTGACGCTGGTCTGTTTCTCCCACTTGGCTAGTGGGCTGGGCATAATAGTGCCGGGTACAAAGTGGTGTGGTCCTGGAAACATAGCAGACAGCTACGATGACCTGGGAACCGAGCGGGCGCTGGACATGTGCTGTCGGGCTCACGACAACTGTAAGGAGAAGATTCCCCCGCAGGAGGAGGCCTATGGTCTGAAGAACGACGGGGTGTTCCCGATGTAAGAGAGTCCTAAAGGGGTTTCGTTTTAACTTACATGGAAGCTCCCGATTCTTTCAGATTTTCCTGCACCTGTGAGTCAGCATTTAGAGACTGCCTCGTCGCTCTTCGCAATGGTCACTCTCTGACTCTGGGAAAGATCTACTTTAACTCCAAGAATGTTTGCTTCGCCTACGGACATCCCACCGTTTCCTGTCGGGAGACCCAGATGCATATGTTCGAGAAGCGCTGTCTTAGTTACCGGGTGGACAAAGATCAGCCTGAGCGCTGGCAGTTCTACGACTTGGCGCTCTACACACACGTAAGCAGCAGCAGCGAAGAGGAATCTCGAGACTAAACTTTGACATTGCCAGGCGATAAGCCGTCGTATATAAAATACATGTAATAAACGTATTTTAATAGAATATTGTAGTCAAAACAAAGCCAGTAAATATATACTTAGGTTTTTCAAAGGCCTTCGAACAAAATATTATGTTTTATTTACTATTTTTAGAATGTGTTTTATTTCTCATATTGTAATTAAGACTAGAAATCCTTGCTTAGGTGTCAGCTTTTTGTCGCCTGGATCGTGAAGAAGGGCATGTCGTAGAACTGCCAGACCTTGGCCTTGCTCTTATCCACCTGATAACGGATGCATCGTTTCCGAAACGTGCCCTCTTGGTACTGCTTGCATCCGGTAATAGGATAGCCGTCGGCGAAGCACCTTTTCCTGGTGCCGTAATAGATCCTACCCAGCGTGCTGGCGGTTAAGGTGTTCACAGCTTGCAGACAATTGATGAAAGCCTGCTCGCAGGAGCACTTAAGGCTGAAATTCAAGGCAAGTGGCGGCTTAGGGTTTGGAAAATCGATAAGGAAATTCAGTAATTTCTATCACTCACATGGGAAACCAGTCTGTATTCTTGGGCAGTCCATGGAGCTCGGCCCTTGACTCGATAATTTCATCGCAGTGGTCGTGCGCCCGACAACACTTGTCCGTCTCATGCTCTCTGCCCAGATCCTCATAGTTGGCTGCCGTGTTGCCTGGCCCACACCATTTGGTCCCGGGTACCGTGATGCCGGTGTTGGGAACTGGAGGCAGCGCCTGATTGTATATGTCCTCGTCTTCGAAGATGGCCTCGTCGCCAAAGGCCAGCACGGTGATCAATAAGCCACAGAAAAACGCTCCGCGTAGCATCCACATGTTCACGCCTTGGCAGCCGCAATAGGACTATACCTGGAGAGCTTGAATTAAAAGCGTCTTTCAGTCGGGCCGGGCTGATAAGGACGGGGGCTAGCACTTAAAGCACAAGGTGTATGTTATTAGATTGTTTAACAAAAAAGCACTTCATAGTCCCACCACTTACAGCAGAGCTTGCAATCACGAGCATAACCGAAAACCCTTTGCTCTTGCTCTCTGTTGAGTTGGCATTCGCTGACCTTTCTCTCTTACTTTCTCCGACTCTCAAAAGGTCCCTGACGGCGAACTGTTAATTACTTCTTAATCATAATGTTCCCTATAAGTTACGACTTCATTAATTTCGTCAACATGCTTCTGGCTACGCCGATATATTTATACAGAATTTGTGGAAGGCTAGATACTAGCTAAGTATATCCTTGAAAGCTTCGGCTGCTGTTTTCGGTGTTTTCCGTTTTACCTCCTTAGGCTGGTCGACGTCCAGATGCTTTGACAGACTTTCCTGCCATTGGCTGGGCGACAGTTTATAGGTATCCAGGCGGTACTTTGTGTAGATAAGACGTCCGTAGGGCGAACCCTTTAGCATGTTTGCCTTGGAAAACAGCTCCTTGGCAATCCGTAGCTTCTGAGCTTCCTGAGAGGCCTTAAAACACTGTTCGAGTACGCGAGAGCCGTGTCGGGTGATTGCCAAGTCAACGTAGAACCCATCCAGCTGACGTATCAATCGCTCGCGAGACTTTTCACCAATGAACTTGCTTTGCATAAAGGCATCTACGATGTGGGAGCCATTGGGTGTGTTAAACACCTGCGCTAACTGCGTGGCAGGCAGATCGAGAATGCAGTTGACCAGGAAGATGGGTTTGTTGAACTGCAGAAGGTGTTGTGCAATCAAGGAGCCATGCAAGTGAACAAAGCCTGATTCGTCGCTGCTCACCACTTCAAAGGGCTTCAGCTTAACCAGACAGTTGAAGAAGAGCTTAGACTTCTCTTTGTCGCCGCCGCTCACATGGAGAGCACTTTGTAGAGCTGCTATCATCTGGGCCTGCTTGGTGCCTAGTCGAAGGCAGGCGGCACTCAGTGCGGACACCACGCCAGTATACCCCATTTTGAGTAGTTCTTCCACCTCTGGTTGGAGTTCAGTGAATACAGCCTCGAAGTCCGGTACCTCTTTAATGTGCTGCAAGAGGCGCTGGATTGAGAAGTTAGTCTCATGTTGCTTAGCAAGGTAAGCGACGCGACCGCAGAACAGCATCGCGTACAGCTGGGTCAGCAACTTGGCCCCCGCCACGCTTAAAATGGTTTCGAGCAGAATAACTGAGCTTTGGTGATGGAAGACTTTGGGCAAGATAGGCCCTTCGACTTCCTCCTTCTGTTCCTCCTCGCCCTCAGGCTTTGGCTGTGTTTTTTCTTCTTCCATATCGTCGTCATCTTTTATTTCGATCTTGGCGTCCGTGTCGCTTTTTTTCTCATCTTCTTCCTCGTCGTTTGGCTTCAGCAGGCTGATCGTCAGAATTTTCTTTCCGAAGTGCTTCAGCATGCTTTTGTCTGTCACACTCAGGGCCAGGCAGATAACGCCCAGCAGGGCCGACGAGTGCTCCTGGTAGGGTAAGTCTGTGAACTGGGGCCACATTTCAAGGCGCTGTGGGAACTCTTTCATCACCTCTTGCCATTCGTCCGGCACCGAGTACAGCTTCCGATGCTTGGCCATTTCAGCGCCTCCTTTCTCGAAGGCAATCTTCGGAACGTGCATTCCCGCGAGACTAAGAATAGCGGTCCGCATGATATGGCTAGCACAGGAGTCCCACACAAAGTCTTCGAGGTTGTTCAGCATGAACTTTGACATGCGCATCACAAACTGCCGGCACTTCTCCCGGTGGTCTTCACTGAAGTCAGCCTCCAGGTTGTAAGCCTCCTCGACTTGGGTTGCATCCGGTTTTGCACGTTTGGTTGTATCGCCTTGCTCTTGGTCAAGCGACTTCTTTCCTACACCTCGCAGGAAGGCGATCTCCAGCATTTTTTGCAGGACGTGAGACGCAAACCGATCAGAGCACAGAGGTCGCAAATTTTCGCCGAATTTGTCAAAGTAACGCTCCAACTGGGCGTCGTCCACGAAGCCTACCAGAGACTCCAGCGCCTTGCAGACGATCTGGTTGGATGCCAGGTGGACTTCCTGGTCGTGGGTCTGCTCGAACACGTTGTTGGCCATGTTCACTGCGTGGACAAATGGGCATTGGAGTTAAGATATGCATTATGAGGTCGTTTCCAGTTGCCGTTGCCACTCACCCCGCTCTTCTGCATCCTCGAATCCCGTCTTCATGGCATCCAGGATGTTTATAAAATAGCTGAACTGCTCATTGTCGATGTGCGTCCCGCGGCCGTATATTCCCTGCTTGGCGAAGCCCTTGGCGTTCCGCATGAAGCGATTGCCCTTCCTCTTGGGTCGTTTGCGCTTCGTGTTGCCCTCTGCTTGCATTGTTCAGTTATTATTTATTTATTGTATTTAATTAAAACGTGCACGCTTGAAGTACAAATATATCGATATTACTATCGATACCATCAATGCTTTAAAAATAATGACGATTTATCGATTTCTATAATTTAAATTTATCAAAAACGGCTCGTGAATACTTTTGCCATACTTTACGAGAAAATTCGGACTTTTAGACTATTTTCCCCGGCTCCAGCCTGTCCATGCTGGAAAGTGTGATTTTTCGCGGACAACTCTCGGGAAACTTTAAAGAAAGTCTCATAGAGGGCTCATAAAATGAAACGGCGTTGCCAGACTTTGCTTAGGTTAGAGGTTGCTAAATCATCGATATACCCGGTATTGATGGTTTTGAAGTAGCTAATTTACAAATGGGAAAAGGTGGGGAACATGGATGAATAAATAATTTTGTAATAAAATAATAAAGAAATAAATAAAAATAAATAATAAACAAATTACATATGTAAATCAGCTATTAGATATTGTCATGATGTCATTAATGAAACTCTGAATGTACTGCTAAATTATATATGTATTTAAAAACAAGGATTTCCAATCTTACACTTCTAATCCTAAGTCTGTCTTGATTTAGTCGGAATTTTCCAGTTCCAGGCTATTGGAGAATTATTCGAAGTAGTATTACTACTAGCATATAAGCTATATTTACATTAAACAGAATTTCAGTGTATTTTAAAACAAGAAATGTTAATCTAAAATTTCTTACTCGAAACTTTAGCTTATTGGTCTGCTATAAATTGTTGTATTATATATTTTTTATTTTCTAATCCTAAACGATTTTTTGAAAATGTCGTCAAGGATAAGTCAAAAATATCTGCACCGATTTGTTTAAAATGGTAAACACTTTATTAATATACATATGTATGTATACTGATCCCCATCTAGTTTAAGCTTCTAATTGACAAACAAAACAAAATGGTTTTAAAATATTTTATAATAAAAGGGCATCGTGGGCTCAGAGGCTTCCAATTCACTATTTTTTTGTAATCCTATGTGTGATAATTCCATAATAATAGAATTCTTAATCCAAACTACAATAAGGCTTACAATTAATAATTATGCCTGGTTATTCAGGTTTCCCTAGAGGTTTCAACTTCGAAGTTTCCCGACATTTTTTTCGTACCAAATTGCATATATGTATAAACTATAAATGTTACTGAACAATATGACAATAAGAGTATTGTAAAAGATTTAGCAGTTTCTTAAAAGAATGTTTTGTTTTTCATCATACCATAAGAATCCCTTAATAGTGGCGCCATTTCTAAAGCTTGGGCTTGGCTGGCTTTAATGCATTTATTTTTGACGCCTTTGGTTTTTTCTGCTCAACAAGGTTCACCAGTAAATAGTGCCTTTGAAAGGGCATTGTCACTCCTGAGGAGGTTAACAATAGGAAGAGACAGGCACATCACATATGTACTTATGCATTTCCTATTTGCAGTGTGCATTGTGTCCCGAGGCTTTGTAAGGCGTTCCGCAGATCTCCTTTGACCCGAAGGACACTACAATTGCTGAATGTATTCGAAAATTGTATAAAATAATCCCAATTTCCCTAGAAGGGCAGACATTAGTTTAAGAAGACAAACCGAGCAATCTTAAAAATGTGGTGAGAGGTGAAATATCCGCATTAAATCCGATTTCTACTCAAAAGCAACACTTTAAGGCCGTTAATTTAATTATCGGCAAAACGCCGCCGCAAGATAAAAGAAGTCAAAATATTTTGTAACCAGAGATGGGGCATCAATCTCAATCAGAGCCGGCCCAGACGCGTGTGCTCCCTCCTCCGCCTGGCAACGGCCGAGTTCCCAGGATGACGGGAGTGGTGACGTCTGGGATGTGTAACTACAGTATCAATAAACAAATCAAAGAGCACTCAACCCTCGGCACCGCACTGCCAGCCAGTCAGACAGCATCCACCCCCACTGGCCCTGCGCACTCGCCGCGGTTGCCAGGCACCGCCCCGTTGCCAAGTGCTGCTCGAACTTTGCCACCGGCTCGCTCATTACAGGGGACGCGACGCGACGCGGCGCAACACGGCGCGACCTGGATCCTGAGCTGGGTTCGGGCCGCGTGCGAGAGGAGCGGAGCGCACGCGCCGACGCCGTCCATTAGGCATGGCCATTAGCATTAGTTGGCTAACCTGTCGCCGCGGATTAGTGCAGCCAGCCCACTCGCATTGTTGCGGTCAGCCGATGGTAATGGGCCCGGACAGGCGTTATCATTATCGGCCAATGTTGCAGGTACGAACTGATCATGTCTAGGTCGTGGGAAACCACTTACTTACCTGGGAGTCTCGAGGAACCTCTATCAGGGAACACAATATAAGTTAAACAAATAGTTTAGGTTCGAAGATAAGGTATTAGAATTCAACAACATAGTTGTAGGCGGTGGCATTTGAAAATAATTTAATAGGATTTATTTTTAACAAAAATATAATTACTAGAGGCTACAATTAAAAGTGTATAATTTATGCATGTACGTGGTATATTTAAGTTTTGCACATTTAATTTGATTTGCATTTCGGTTGGCTGTCCAACCGTCCTAAGTCTAGAGCCTAGCTATTTACATAGATCGACGCGGCTTGGTGGCTATATCTGTATCTTAGCCGGAGTATAGCTAAAAGCTTGTGCTGCAGCTTGGTGCCTTCTTTCCCCTTAAGTATAGTCCTCTCTCTCGCTGGCTGCAGAAAATGCCAAGTTGTGCTATCCAGAGGAGTGGTTGTGCTTTCGATCACATATCCCTCACTTACCCAGGAACCGCCTGATCTGAAACCGCCTCGACTTAACCTTGGACATAGTTTCGAACTCCAATAGATTTTCTAGCAGCTCTGATTGAATATTCCTCTATAAATTCAAAAGGTAAAGCTTTCGAGTCCACTAACTATGTGCGACACAGAATTGGGAGCAAGGCCCTAATCTCTTCTGTTGCTTGATTACAATATAGTTATTTTTCAGGACATTGCAAGAGGTTCTGCATCCGAAATAGGTTTAGGTCCTCAGTCGGGTCAGGGCTCAGGTAAGTGAGTGATACTCATGTCTAGAATTTGTTGCTATGCTGATGGGTTCCGGTTCCGGCAATGTTGCGAACTCACTATCTCAGAAGTAGAAGCTATCCGATTGCTGCTGCTGGTGGCGCTGGCGCTGGCGGTGCACCGCCGGCGACCAGTCGTGGGTGAGGTGGCTGCTGCAGCCACTGCCGCCAGTCCCACTGGCCCCCGGGCCTCCGGCGGCAGCGGCCGCCTCCAACTAGAATCATAAGTGCTGGTACTCGCCCATGTCGTACATGGCGGTCATGGGCATGGCCCCCATCACGCTGTGCAGGTGCGAGTAGGCCACGGCGGCGGAGAGCGGGGGCATCTGCATTTGCGCAGCGGTTGCTGCACTCACTCCCCCACCGCCTCCGCCTCCGCCACTGCCGCCGCCACTGCTGCTGCCCTTGCTGGCGACGCTGCTGGCGGCGGGGTGTTGCTGGTGTGGATGGGGGTGGTGCTGCAGACTCTGCTCGGCGGCCACATGCTGGAGCTGCTGCTGGTGCAGGCCGTTGTTGTTGTTGCCGCCGCCGTTCCCGGGAGAGTGCTGCTGCTGCTGTTGCTGCTGCGCTCCTTGGCTGGGCATCAGGCTGCCCTCCATCTCCGAGTCGCTCGAGGAGTCCAGGTGCTGCTTATCCGCGGAGCCGCTGCAATTAAGAAGAATTATTTTAGTCGAACCTAATTGAAGTATACATCGTTATAAACTATATGTTTATTTATTTGAATTTTAAATTAAAAGCAGAGATGCCCCTGTATCGATGCACTTATGGCCTGAATCTAGATGTTGGTAGTTGATACCTAGTCGGACTGAACTAAAACTAAATTGAACATATGTATGCAGTATGTTTTCTAGAGCTCTCATCCAACCGGAACCCAATAAGTTGGCAACTTAACTTAACTGAAGAGCTTTGGTAATAGGCTCACTTAAGGCATATATAGTACTATATATCTAGTACATATCTATCTAGTACTACTAGTATTTTGAATTGTGCTTAAACATTTACTACAAAATGTAAGGCTTTACAAACAGAAACTTCACATATTGTGACATATTATTAGATACCTCTTCTATTGATATTTATTTCTAAGCGATTTCTGTGTAACACCTATATCTGCAAAATTAAATTAATAGTCCTAACGCCCTGAAGAGTAGCAAGTACAGTATCCTATTAAAATAAATGTAATTTTAGAGTGTATGCAATCCTACAAAAGATTTAAAGTCATGCATGTTTTGCAATTAAGAAAGCGTTCTTAAGTTTATGATATTAAAACTCAAAGTATAAATAATTTTAATAGGTTATAATAGTAATAGGGATGTCATCTAGAAAGAAATTATTGAAAATACTTAGTTTTTCCTACAAACTTTTATGTTTGGAACTGACATTAGTTCTCCCCACAAATTTTAATGTTTTGAACTGACATAAGGCAGGTGTAAGCCAAGTATCATTAGGTAACCAAGTTGAATTGTGCTTAATTGACTCATAATAATAAATTGGACTCCTTGATAATTCCTCCTGTCGAACCACGCGTCAGGGACTTCCTTTGAGGACGTAACACCCTCGACGGCCTACCAGTGGGTGCAATAGTAAGAGCTGTGACCCCAGACATATGCTTCTGGATGTCAGCATCGTTCACATTAAAATGTGTCAATTGCTGGCACTAATTTACTGCTTTTACTGCTGTCAACACACCCACTCGGAGTGTGGGACCCGGGCAGGGGCAGGGAGTGCATAATTTATTTATAAACAAACGACAAACGACAGGCACGCAGCAATTGCAATTGAAACGAATTCCGGAAGGAAATCGTCTGCTCTCCCGTTTCTATAAATGGTATCGTGTTCGCCTGAGGTGTCGCAGCCAGGCGGAGCAAGGGAGACGGAGATGGGTTCCCTGGAGCATTCGGACGAGGCGCATCTGATTTCAGAGTCGGATATTCGAGCCACGCCACGTCACTTTCGAGAGGTTCAAGTGGGTGCGAGGGCTGCCGCATCCCGGGCTAAGTAGCTTGACTTTTATTGTTTGTGGCTGATTCCGCAAATGGCATTCGAATGTCGCCTCTCTTTAGGGTTAATTTAAGGCCCCTGGGGGATGGCCTAAGACACCCGCTGCTGGCCCGAAACTCGACCAGCCGCCTCTCCCCCCCACTGCCGACAATCACCGGCGAAGTGTTAATCTCGTCGCCAATTGCATGGACGAGCACAATCAGTTATCGGCAATCAGCAGCCGCATCGCGGAACCAGTTTGGCTTAAAATTGATGACAGCAGCGAGCACGAGCAACAAATAACAAATAACATTGGAGCAGCAGCTCCAGAAAAGATCCCAGCAGTGCTTGGATACCCTGAGGTGAGGTTCCAAGTCTCCCATCTAGCCAAGCCTCTTTGATATAAATAAGAAGTTTCAATCATCGATATCAAAACTGAAGTTGAATAGAGCCCAAATAAATGTGGAATGTGGAATGTTTTGGAATGTGTGGAGTGTGGAATGTTTTGGGTCATAGTTTCAATTGATTTCCACTTGGTCCACTTGGCGCCCCTGTATTATATATATCTTACTTTCATATCTATAATATCCTGCATAAGCTGTTATGTGCTACTTAAAATAACTTTTTTATGATTTGAGATATATATTCCATTTATTACAACTCGAGCCGTCTGGTAAATTGGTTCTGATAAAATTATAAGACTCCAATACTTAAATGCACAATTTGTATGCAGGGCATATTATTTCCAAGTCAATCAGGACTACCTTTACATCTTAAGAAACATGAATTAAACGCTTAACTTTATAAATATAATTCGAAATAAATCAAAATATATTCTTCTTAAATGGACTAACTCGAAATGCCAAAATCATTCGGACAATCGGAAGGACCCGGAGAGAGTGTGTCGAGGCAGGCAACAGGCTTGTCCGAGGCAATGCAAAAACATTTAAGCGCACACTCGACAAATTTGCCATCAGTCGCAATGGGACGGAGGCGCAGGGCAGGATCGGTCTCTTGCCTGGCAGAACCTCTCCCGAACCGAGTTTCCCCGCGCGAGTTATTTGCTGACTCCACTTCCCCAGCTGCCGCAGATTCCTATCCGTCGGATCAGACCTTAAGAGCTGAAGGAGTTAGAGGAGCGGGAGGAGCTGGCTGGCGCAGGAGGAGCTGGACGAGCTGGCTGGCGCTGGAGGAGCTGCTCTGGGAGCCCACATACGGCGCTGGCCAGCTGTACGATATCGGCAATCATGTAATTGTAGATTATATCCCGCGAGTGGCAGCCACCAGCGGCGATGCAGCGAGTCTGCGAGTATTTCTTGCAGCGTTGGCATGAACTTGAACTTGGGCTGGGGCTGGGCAGGAGACATGTGGCATTTGATGGACACTATTGACCAAATTTCCCACAACGGCATTAAAGCGACGCCCGATCTAGGCAAAATCGATTGCCTAAGCACACCAACATGGGAAAAGGCCCATCCCATCCCAGCCCAGAGGGAAGAGGGAAGAGAGAAGAGTGGGGCGCAAACAAAGGCAGCAGAAGCATATAAACAATGATATCGAGTTACCAGCATTCGTGGTCCCTGTCCCTGCCCCTCGTTCTCTGCAACACTTATTAACACATACAGACAGACAGCGCCCACTCTGGGGCATGGGGCATGGTATGGACCAGGGCCCGCCTCGCACACATTTCCAGTGATTGCATTATAAACACAAATGCCTCAGTTCGGTTTTCCTGTAGTCGAGGGCACACATCGTCGCCGGGAGCAGAGCGTCTCAAGGACAATTCCCTGCGCCAGAAGTGAATGTCACATAAAGTTTATAACAAAATTCAACAACAAACACGGGGAGAGCAGGTTTGGGGCTCTGGCTCTCTGTGTGTGGTCCCCCCGAATAAAGGTTCCTCGGGCTTTCCATCCATTTCCCCCTCGTCTTTTTGGGTTCTGTGCCCAGTGAGGGGGAATTAATTTTTACTTGTTTGCTCAATTGATTTTTTGTAGTCTCCAGCCATTTCTGCCGGGGTCTGTCTTAAGCAGATTCATTAGCTTGGTAATAATGCATGATCGGATTATGTTTAACTGGAAACGGGGAAGGCGGAGAGAGATCCGAGCCAGAAACAAGTTTGTCACGTGAATTGAGTTGTTCGGGCTTGAATATGGTAAGAGTGAGAATTAGAATACCAGAGTTCCAAAATAGGAATATATTCTTATAGCGACTTTGGATTTTGAATGGATTCATTGGACTTGTAGGAACTGTAAGTGAGGCTATACTGGATTGCTTAAATCAAAAGATTTTACCAACAAGGTGATCTCGTATTTAATAAGGGAAATAAGATAAAATAAGATAAGAATCTGATAGGGTATCTCTAGCTGGCATTGTCTATATATTATCTTCCCTGTGATATTTCCCATGACATAACTCCACAGTTTTCACACGAAACAGAAAGGATCAGGGAACGGAGGTCGACCATCATATGGCTTTCCTCGATGGGGGCTGGACTCGGGCTTCCAAGGAATTCCATTGCTAATAAAAATTATAAGCCAATAAATCCCAAAAACAAATAAACACACACAGGCCACAAAATGGAACGCTGAGCTGCCTCGAAGGCGCAGGCCCTGGAAGAGGGCTCAGAAGACCACGAAGCCCGATCGGAGCGGGCCAACAGGTTGAGTTATCGCATTGCGCGATCGGTACACAAATCTCGGGACGTGTGCTCAGCAGGACACCCAACTAAACGGGCAACAGCGATCCATAAGTGGAATCTGAAAAGGTGTTGATCATAAATTATCATTTAATTTACGCATGTGTGTGGCTGTTGTTAATGTTCGTGGCGACCACTGACACTCGGAGACCGGAGACCCTGAGGATGGGGAAGACCCACTCGGACCCGGCTTGGGGTTTTCGTTTTCGTCTAGCCAGCGTCTGCCCGGGCACCGGGCCTTTGTCTACAACTGTGTAAGATCCCAAAGATTACCCCAAAGTCCCAGTCCGAGGTTAACATCGTCTTTAGATATTTTATTATCCGAACGATCAAAATGCAGGGCCCAAGTTAAAGCATGTGTAGAATGCTGGCGTGTGGCTCGTTTAATGCTGGACGAGGATTGTTTTGACAGATTTTCATAATTTTGTGGCCTTTTAATTGTCCTGCCCGAGGAGAGACCCCTGGTACCCGAGGGGGAACGCACAATCCTCGCTCCCCGCTGTGCCTAACCAAACTTTTATGTAATCTCTCCAGTTTTGTTCGTACTTTAAGCAGCTTAGAGGGCTTGGTGGCGGCACCTAGAGGAAGCCCTAGGAAACTCTTGTGGAGGTCAAGTTTGAGGAGAACTGGAGCTGCACCGAGAAAACCCCGCCAGTACCCTGTACTCAGCTCTGATTTGCATTTATCTGCGTTTGATCTTATCAATTATACTTAAACATAGCAATATAAAAAGGATATTAGCATTACTTTAAATATTTACTCAATTTATCCATTCCTTCTATGTAAGGATATATTATTGTTCGAATGTGGAACGTAGATAAGTCCCACAAAGCAGTAGTAAGTGCCAATTTATGCGCGGATAGTAAAAATATCAATAATAATAAATAATAAAAAATATAGTGGCTCCATTTCTCGTATGGCAACCTCTAGGTATTGTTAGAATGTAGATAAATTAATCCCAGAATTTGGATTTCTTTCTGTGTGGCTGCCAAGAGGAGGTGCCTCCAGATGAGATCTAATTATTGTCAAGAGAGCGTACACTTGACACCCACTCCCGGGTAAGTGAGATGCGGAGAAATGCGGAGATGGGCTGCCACGGATGTCAATGTGGATGGCAAGCGCCTCCAGCCGGTCCATCATCACCAGCAACATCATTATCAACGCCATCGGAGCTCAGGGCTCTGGGCACCGTGCACGGATCGGGAAACGGGAACGGGAGCGGGGGGAACGAAGGCAAACACAAAGGCAGCGGCGAGGAGACGAGAGCGAGAGCGAGAGACGGGCAAAAGCGCAAAATACATAATAATAAAAACAGAATGTACAATAAAACGAATAAAAATGAATAACGTGCTGGAGACGGCTGGAGGGGAACGGCAGGGCGAACGAATAAAGAACACACGCACATTTTGTGGTAACCCGATACCCTGGCCAGCTACCCTCCAGCCAACCGTGGCATTCGACGAACGCAGAATGATGACGACGTCGGCCTGAGGAGGATGAGGAAGATGAGGAGGGAGAACACACACAAGCGGCCTGGGGAGGGCGGCGGTATAGAGCAGGGACGGGCACAGCGGCAGGGGAGTGGGATGGACTTGGAACTGGCACTGGCACTGGAACTGGAAGTGGAACTCGGACTGGGTCGCCTCGGTAGTGCGAATGCGAGTATATGAAGTATGTATATGAAGTATGATGGTGGCTGCCGTTCCTCGAGGGCAGAAGAGGGAGACAGGGACACGTCTGGAATTGGGCTTGTGCGAGCGAGTGAGCGTGAGGGAAAGGGAAAAGAGGCCCAGGAATTCCCGTGGAAATGCGCATAATGCCAGCAGATCAATCAAGGCGCGCGGTAAAGGACTCAACTGATGATCAGACCTATGTGATTTCTTGAAGACCATCTTTTGTTTCGCTTCAGGTCTTTACATGCTCCACCATCTTAATATGGGAATATTATTTTATAAACATTAACGAAAGTATAAAATGATAACAACTAGTTTTATATACTGAAACTGTAGTGAGAATAGTCTATTATAAAAATAAGTTTAAGATATATCGATAGTAAGTCGATAAAAAGAGGCATCGGGATCTGCGATTTCTACTTTGCCAAGAGCCGAAAGCAAGCACTTTTTGTATTATCAAGAAAGAATAAAGATAACGATATAAAGGGCCTATAATATCAATAGTTTAGATGCATTAAAAACCGTAGATTCCATTAACCAGGTCTGTCTGATCCTTAAAAATAAATTGAACTTAGGGCCAGCAATCTATCTATACCTCATCTGAAAAAGAAATTTAAGGTCGGACACCGAAAGGATGCTGACGACAGACGAACCGTCAGACCTTCTTGAGCTCCAGCCTGCAGAAAACTAACTAACCTAAATCTTTTTATATTGTTATTAAATATTATATAAAAAATAATTATATATATATATATTCTACAATCCTTGTTTACATTCTTCAATCTCTTAAATCGTAAGACCGTAGGCTGTCGCTATAATAACACCTAAAGGCGTATTTCATTTAATCCTAGTTGTCAAATAACATTTCTGAATCCTACTGAGGCACTCAAGGGCTGTCAGTCTCTATTTTCAAATTTCGTTTAATAAACATGGAAAACAGTTATATTTTAAATTGAATTATTATTGAATTGAATAAATTATTGTGCTCCCGACATCTTCAGGAATGTAGCTGGCAGTATCAAATTCAGAAGTCCTTAGTCATTAGAAATTGTCAGTCAGAGCGTGGAACCATGCACAAGACCTGGAACAAGCCTTTGCACAAGCGCAAGCTGGTAAGTGGGGGGCAGTACCCCGATATAGATTCGATTCAAGGGTCCTTATCCCGATCCCTTGTCCCCTTCCAGTGGCACAGCGTGTCGAAGCCCGGGAAGCTGGTGTACTATATGCAGCCGTTGGTCGAGCACTTGTTCGATATTTGGATGCAGCCGCTGCCCTTCCCCACGCTCCTCAAGTTCGCCTACAGCTGCGGCCTGTTCTTCTTCATCCTGCTGCCGGTCCTGTACCCGCTGCTCGTCCTGCTCCTCTACTACGGCATCGGCCAGTACGTCTGCGAGCGGCACTTGGGGGCGGTCCCGCCCGACAACTTGGACCTCCTCGGGACCGCCCTGCACCTCTGGCGCTTCGAGGTGACCAATAAGAAGTACCTGCTGTTCGTGACCATGTACCTCGACCGCTACCGAGTGATTATAACCGCCATATCTTCGACAGTCGACTATATGCGCATGGCCCTGTGCTTCGTCTTCAGCTGAGCCAGGATCGCCAGATAGCCAATATGTACTTGCAGATTTTGGATGAGCAGGTGGAGGTTGGAGGTGATTAACTTGATTTGCATTGCCAGGTTGCTAGTTCTTTGTGCGATTTGTCGTTAGATATTCGAACAAGTTGGGAGTTCCGATATAGTGTTTTTTGGCCAAAATCATTTTAAATTTGGAGCGTTTTAAAGAGTTTAAATAAAGCGGATCTTACAGGCATATAATCCCTTTTTTAATAATATTTTTACTTGAGAAAATAATATATCCTATCAGTTGGAAAATGGAATCTTGAAATTTAGAAAGGCTTTTGGAAACTTTCCTTAGGAATAGGAATCATCGTTTTAATCTCTTTTTAAGAGACGAGCTTCTCAAGGCAGTGCCGGTTTTAGGGTCATCTTTTTGGCCTAGAACTTCAAAGCCAAAGCAATGTGTCAAGACTTGTATGGACCCCACGCAGAGCTGCCACGCCTAGCTGCCTGAAACAACCTGATGATGCTCATACATATTTATGTATAAGCAGAAATATAGACCGAAAGACATGTAAATAAAACCTAGAGAACCTGGAGAAATCCCAATGTTTAAGCCTAAGATTTGACATATCTTTAAGTTGCCATAATTGACTCGATTAAATCCTCTGCCTAGACGCATAGCTGCCTGAATCCACGAGGGACTAGGAACGGATTGTCCCACATCCGTCTACCTAGTTGGCTGTCCGCTCGCCGTACTCCCGTTCTCCGCTCCGGCCCTGCCAAGGTGGTGCCTATTCAAACAATAACCACTTTGGCAGTTGCTGGGCTGTTCAAAGTGCCGCTTTAGATTCGGATTTGGCGCCGATGTGGTTTGCTGGCTGCCACAAAGCTGCATGGAACACAGACACACAGATACAGATACGGACACACAGATACAGACACACACACTCCCCCGCCCGGACTGCACATGCAAAAAGAATAAGGGGAAAACGGTATGAAAAAGTTAAAGTAGCAGCACACTGAGTTGCTCATCGAGGCAACAGCCATAAACATATATCGGGTTACCAGCCAGGAGGAGCTGAGGCAGACGCGGGAGAGGGGGGAGCGGCGGGCTGGGAAAGGGAAGCTACGCAGTGCAAACTATAGCCGAGAACGAGCGTGTATCTGTGAGATACTCGTACTGCTGACGGGCGCAGCAGTGTGAGTGTGCTTTGCGGTTGCCACGGCATCCAATTTATAATATTTTTGCATTATTTCTGTTTTTTACCATTTCTGTTTTTTTTTTTTGTTTTATTACGACAATTTCTCGCTTTTCGGCCGCCGTTCGTGAGGCGAGGCTCGTTGTGGCGGAGTAAGTAAGTGATATACCATTTAGTATAATGGAACTATCCCGGCGAAAGTTGGCTCTTTTGGCAATATACCAACTAATGTTAGTTAGCGGGAAGGGACGGATGGGATCCTAGGAAGGCGGCCACTTCACAAAATCCATTTCACTTTTTCGACTGTTTGCACTTCACATGACTTTCGACGGCAGCACAGGGACCCAGGCCGCTCCTTGCGGAGGACAAACAAAAGGATGCTGGCCAGCCAAAGGATGTTTAATATCTGAGAAAATATTCCCTATCAGCGGCCGAGGATCTCTCGCGGAGGAAGCGGCCCGAAGGAGTGCCACAAACTATTTGCTTAAGCGGAAATGCAGATGTTCAGGGAAAGGAAAAGGGAAAGGGAGGGAGAAAGGACTGGGGTTTTAATTAGAGACGAGGCCTGCCAGACATATGCCGGGGATATGCCTATGGCGGAAAGTAAACATCAACAAATCAAATAATAATACAATAAATACATGCATATTGTGCATATATATATGAACGTTTTGGAATTTGGAACAACATGTTAATGACTTTGTCAGCGGCTCTTTCGCTCAATGCCTCCGAGCGAAGCACCTCGCCCAATCTTCCCCAGCGTGCGCGATGGCGCGATGTCCTTGGCACTAATTAGCCAGCCCCCTCCACCCACTCGACGACCTTGAAAGTAAATGTCGTCAGCTTTGTAATTGAAATTTTAAATGCAAATTAATATATTATTTTTCGCGCCACCAAGCACGCGTTGACACTCGCGGAATACATCTCAAATAAAGCATAGAGCTATAGATATACAAGGCAGTGCAGATATAGATCCACTTTGGATATGAAATACGCCCCAGTGATTCAACTAGAAAGTAATATGGAGATATAGACAACTTGCAACTCACTCTTTATGCTCGGCGGCCCGGTCTCTTTGTCGGCGATTCTTGAACCAATTGGAAACCTGTAAAGGCACAAAAATAGCTTAGATACATTCGCAGGCATGGACCGATGTGGGCCATGATTAATGAGATGCAATTAACATGTGGAAGATGGCATCCGTGAGGAATTGCAATTGAAATTTGTCAAGAGATGCGTTTGACATTTGGCTTCATTTCGCCGTTTGAATTTCGGTTCTTGGCATCGCCCATCGGCCATCGACTCACCTGGGTGGTGGTCAGTCCTGTGGCCTCGGCCAGATCACGTTTCTCCCGCGGCGATGGATATGGATTGTGCGAGTACCAGTCTCTCAGTACCGAGCGGGATTTCTCCTGAGGAAAAAGAGAAATAATAGGGCCCATCTTCAGATAAATAATTCTTTTAAGGGCAGTTTTATGGATGAACTGTGTTCCAGTTGGTTTAATTGCAGCAGCATCATCTTATATTTATTTTTAACAGTATTCAATAGAACTAATATACTATTTTTTATATTGTAGTAGTATTGGAAAACACAACTTGGCAGCTTTAAGAGATATGGATCTATAGCGACTCGGGTGATAATGAAGTTAAAAATCTATTTACTACAGGCTGTTAATGCAGTAAATGGTATAAAACTCTAAAAACTTTCGATGAAATATATATTAATATAATAATAATAATAATAATAATAATAATATGGTATACACGGACGAAAGCTAACTTTGGGAGGCAGAAGCTTGTATGTCATTTACCTCAATCGTTCCTATACTGTAGGATATAAAGATCCTAGTTCAATTAGACTATGCCTGAGAGTTTTAAATATATATTTCAAAGAGAGTTAAGCCTTGCAGCAGACAGACAGAAGGCTAGATCGACTCCTCTGGTGATGCTGATCCAGGAGTTTTAGCATGTAGTTTATAGAGTCGAGTATTATACTCTACAGGCGTTTAATCAGATATTTTAAAAATAGTTAAGCCTTGAAACAGACAGACAATAGGCTAGATCGACTTGTCTGATGATGCTGATCCAGAATTCTTTGCATGCAGTTTATAGAGACGAGTCGAGGAGGAACCTTCAATGCCTCCAAAGCTTCTATAAAGTCTATATTACCCTACAGGAGTATAAAAGCTAGAGCAGCTAGCTATCAAAAGATTTTGAACATTTTTTATTGTTAGTTACCTAATTGTTTCAGCCAGTTTTCAGTAAGGCTAGCGACCTGGTGCGATTTACTGAACTGAGCCTAATCTATTTTAATCAACTGAAAGCCTGCCAGAGAGCAAACACACCGTTTCCTGTGCAGCATTTAAGGCCGGAGGGCGTCACCCCTGGCGGAATCAGCCAGCTCCGCCCAAGCAATCAGACTGGCGAGCGGACAGTTGTACGATTTCCCGCTTGCCACAATTAAAATGAAAAGCGGCCCAGGACTCGGCACTCACCTTAAAACAGTAGCTCGTCTCCTCGCCGTCCCAGATGGTGCGGGGCAGTGGAAACTTACGGCGAACTCGATATTTGCCAACAGCACCCAAGGGTCTTCCTCGCAGTTTTTCGGCTTCCACATAATGCGCTACAGCGGAGAGCGGAGAGCGGAGAGAAGAATGCGTTTTGTTTTGGTCTTGGGCCTTGCAACATTTTGGGGTTAGCAGGAGTGCGGGTCTCACCTTTCAACCACAGGGCCTGGAGCTTGGCGTGATTTTGGGGCGAGAAGTGGTGGTGCTCGAGCAGGCGGTACAGCTCCTTGTACTGGCCGCGATGGAATGCAACGACCGCCTTGGCCTTCAGCACGGACTCGTTCAGCTGCAGCTTATCACATTGTGGCAGGGACCAGAGGAAGCGGCCCAGTCTCTCGATGTTGCCCGCCTGCTGAAGAACCTGTGTGGATTGATCGAAAACTTGATTAGTTTCCTTGACTAGACCTAGATTCTACGTCCCAAAATCGATCCACTTTAAAGCACTATATATATCTATATCTTTGAGGACCTACATCTTAAAGATTCCTAAAAATTAGCAGGTTCTAGGCCCTAGTTTCTGATTTAGGAACGAAAATTCCTGACTTACGATCAAATATATCTTATTATATATTCTATATATTCTACATATTCTAGGGGGAGAACTTGTGGCCTAAAATCAGTGCTGACCTAAGCCATGACACAGTATGCACAGAATGTTAACAACACACCAGTGCGGTCAAATTGTATTTTTGTAGCTAGATCTAGCCTATTCTAAAGATAACAAGCTGTCTTTAGTCATATCTAGCCACTTCGTTCTGTTTTTTACTCACACAAATGGAATGTTGTTGGGTAAAATCTGTTTCTCTGTTCTCTTTTTGTTGTAATTATTATTTAATAATAAAATAAGTAGAGGTATATACCTTATATACGTAGCTCTATCATGATTCTCCAGGTGTTGGCTCTTAAACAGACTTGAGGACAAACGGACTGACAGTGGGATAAGGAAAATCATTTACATTTGCAAAATATAATAAATAAAAAAAATAAAATATAAAATAATATAAATAATATACCCCAGTTCTTATTAGCAATTATTATTTTAAGGAGGGATAGGATCGACCTTCCTTGCAGTTGGCTTCATTATCAAACTCACCTCGCAGACGCAGGCCACCTGCTCCTGGGTGAAGCCGAAGCTGGGCAAGTTCTCCCTGCCGCCGGAACCTGTCCCGCTGACCAGCCCTCCGCCGCCCCCGCTGCCATTGCTGCCACTGTTCAGGTGCAGGCCGCTGCCGCCTCCGCCGTTGTGCGTCATTATGTCCAGAGTGCTGCTGCTGTTGTTGTTGTTGCTGCTGGTGCTGTTGTTGTTGTTGTTGTTGTGCAGAACCACCGATCCGGAGAGGCCCGTGGGGCTGTAGGGAGGCGTGTGGCGGGCTGTGAGGACGGCGGCCGCATTGGCAGCCGCCAGATCGTAGAAGTCTGTGGCGGGATGCTGTAACATAATGTGCGGGAAGCGGGGCTCCGGATGCTGCACTTGAATGGTGGCGATTGGGTCGCTTTCCAGGGCTCCGAGTTCCGTAATCCTAGTGCGTTGAGTAGCCTAATCTAAAGTTTGCTTCTTTGGTAATTTGAGCGCTGCAAGGAAAGGATATATTAGTTGGAGTATATATTTAAAAAGCATATTCAAATTGTTAGCAGATATGTATATTAAGTACTAGGACTAGTACTAGTTTGCATTATGTTCCATTTCCTAATATCCCAATAATATGTGAAACGATTAAATAGGTTAAGATTAGATAGCTTAAGTTGCAAAGAAAGGAATTATTATTTGGAGTATATTTTAAAAAAACCATATTCAAATTGTTAGCAGATATGTATAATAAGTACTAGTACTAGTATATTAAGTAATATTAAGTACTAGTTTGCATTATGTTCCATTTCCTGATATCCCAATAATATGTGAAACGATCAAATAGGTTAAGATTAGATAGGTTAAGAATAGATAGGTTAAGATAGGTATAGATAGGATAGATAGGTTAAGAAAGGATGGTCCCTTTAAGATCAGGGAAAGGAGTGAAAACACATTTTTATAAAAAACTTAAGAATTAATATGGGAAATAAAAGTGAATCTAACTATAAGCCGGGTTAACAAAATATTTATCTTTATGAGAACCAAAATTAACTGAAGTATTCCAGCGAAGAAGCCTTCATAGAAAGTATATATATTTATCCAAACAGCATTATAGCTGAACAAGTACAATCCGATTGCAACAACCCATTTCTAGGCGTATTCACGCCACAATTATCGTACAAATTAACCCAGAGATTTTTCATCTTTTTATGGCCGCCTTCAATTATTATTGAAACAACGCTAATTGAGACACATAAAGCTGGGGAAATTACCATTGAATGCAAATGATTCTCGCTTGCACAAATGTTAAACAAAACAGCGCGTCTGCTTTGATTTTCCATATTCATAAGCAGATCGGGATAGGGGATCACTAATCGAAATCGAAATCGAAATCGAAATCAAAACACGGCCCCGATCCGACCCCATGTTGTCAAACATGATTAACTAAGTCGCAGCGCACTTAGCGCACGGATTCGATTATCGGAAATATGGCTTGGCCATAGCCGGGGCGCTCTAACCTGTCCGCACCCGGCCAAGAGATCTCTTACGAAAATAAACTCTTTACACAATATACGTGTATATGGGGCGCGTGTGGTGTTTCGGCATCGGTATTCCTCTGATTTCAGATTTCTGTATTCGGTTCTAAGAATATTTCTAAAATTACCAAACGGCGGTGGCGGTGCGACGACGCTGCTGCCGTCGCGAGGGAGCGAGCGAGAGGCGCGGCTGTATCCCCCAGATAGAATATCTCCGCTGCATTTTATAGATATTTTGATATTTGTAATCGATCTCTGCCCCTGGCCAGACTGTCCAGATAAACGATATAGATATAGATATAGATACACATCCCCTTGGATCCCCTAGCACCGAGCACCGAGCACCGACCCCACTCTCGCCCGCCGAGCCGAGATATTCTTGGATCTGTTTTCAGTTTCAGTTCTCGCGTGTGTGCCGTGGCAGATTATATATACAAAACAAGAAAATAGAGATTTCGGTTTGGCTGCTGTAACGAAAATACCAACGCCAAGTTGGCTGCTCTTGAGTCATCGGCCTAGGCCAGATCCCCCGCAGCCGGCTCCTCGTGGCTGCCTCCTCGATTCTTCGTTCTTCGTTCTTGGTTCTTCGTTTCGTTGGGATTCTTCGCTCTGCGCTCTCTGCGCTTGTATTTCTTTTGGCCGTTTCATGTTTGACGCAAGTAAACAAGCAATATGCGAACGTGAAACGAAATACGCGATAAATTTTCAATCTGTTTCGGCCACAGCAGCGCGCACAAGTGGACTGTATCCGATGGATACACTGCAGCGCCCCGAATGGCAGGAATAGCACTAAGCCAGTGCATGGCGGGTATTACGGATCTAAGAAGCGCCAATAGGGCCCTTCCTTAAACGGCAGTTGAGCAGGTATTTCATAGTAGCAAAGCGGAGCTCACACTATATTTTATAGCTATGAAATATGCCGTAAAGCTTAGTACAACAACCATTTTAAAGATGGGTATAATTGGTTTTACTATTACTACTATTATTATTACTGTTACTAACTCAATTGTGCTTTGGGAAATGATATTGCCGAATGTTCTCGGATAGAGACTACGCTTTTAGCTACCATATATAAGAGGTTGTGTTGGCATCATCATATGTATACAAAACTGATCAATAATGGAAAACGTAGACGTGTTTTATTATAATCCTAGATAGACTTGTGGCTTTATAAATCGTAATTCTTTTTAACACATCTGTATTGTACGTAGAGTGACTTATATATAGGAAACATATTTTGTTTTATGCATCCATACCTTATTTAGCGATTTATTAAATTATGACAGCATTATATATTAAACTGTTACTGTTGTTACTGGACCTAAACATTCTAACTTACGTATATCGTTGCGGTAATCTATGACCTATAGAAGTAGCCATGATAAAATAAAGAACAAGAAAACTAACATTAAGAAGAATAAATCTAAAGGCTAATACTTATCAGATTTTTTCGAATCTTAAGATATGCGGCTAAACTTTTAAAAGCGACCACACTTGGAGTCATAATCAAAAATTAGCTAGATTGAATATCGTTACTATGAGAGCTATATAAATAAACATATATATATTCAATGGATTTAATAAAAATAATAATTATATACTGCAGATCAAGCTAAAGTTTCAGGTCTTTATATTTTATAACGTAAAGTTATTGTCACTTGAACATACTATGTACTATAAGCCACAGAAGCCACCCTCGACATCGAAGAAGCTAGACGGTCTTGCCTGATACTTCAACTACTGCATCTGCTGCAAGCTAGTATTGAAAATAATATAAAAAAAACTACAATAAATAAATAAATATGGTAAGTATCCCATTGAGATTAAAGCTTATTAAGTGCTTAAAATGCAAAGCAGTATCTGAAAAGGCAATTGTGATTTAATTATGGGAAACTAGAAGAAGCTTTGCTGACCAAGTTAATCACAATCTCAATTGAATGTACTTTACTTAAATGTTTAGATTGCCTAAAAATGATCAAAAAAGGAAGGTCAGGAACTAAATATCTACACCGAATATGATGATCATCATTTAGCTGCCAAAGGAGCAATCAGTTAATTGATATGCCTATACAGCCTCAGTTCCGTTGGTCGAATTGCAAGCTGCAGGGTATGCAAGCTTCGACTTGCCGAAGCCAGCTTCCTTTCTTGTTTATTTGAAGTTTGTATCACTTAAAGCGACTCCTGCAGCTGTGTCAATAGCAAAGCAACTTATAATAATTTAGTTTGGAATAAAACCAGCTCACCCTCAACCATAAACCTTAGGCCTTTTGTAAGCCTTTGCCTATGACTAAGCTTTGTCATTATGAAACTATTAGCATTCATAAAGAAGTATGTATTAGTTTAAATATTTTGACAGATGAGGCGAATGAATAATTAATTAATGAACAACTTTTGAGTATCTAACAAATTTAAAGACGATGATCCTGCCCTTTGTCCCCGTTCAATTAATCCTTCGGAATGTGAAACCATTGTTGACTCTTACGGATCACACGATCGTCTGAATCATTTTAGGTATTTAGGCACTTTAGGGCCAACTTTAAAGCTCTCAAAAGTGGCTCAGAGATAGCAGGGCAGCGTTTATGGCCCTGTACCGTTGGCCGCACATAGAATGTGGTGACCATTCCACACCGAAGAACAGAACACCAGCAGCTACGGCAGCCAGCCCGAGATATTCCGCCCGATATCGGGCTGTATCTCTTGGCCGCCTCTCAATTCCCGCCAGAGATGCCTTATCGGGTGTGTCGCTCGGCTGTCCGCTGCCTGACTTTTGTGGCATTCGAATAAAATTAATTTAATTTATTTTACAAAATCTGTAATTTATTTCCAGTGCTGCGCCGTCTATCGGATTTCTGTTTCTTTTCTACTCTGTGTGTGCCCTCGCTCCCACTCCCTCGGGCTCCGGCTGCCCGTTGTTTACTTTGACTTTTATAAGATTTTAATTTGAGTGTTATTGTCTGCGGGCGGGGGAATCTCTAGGAATCTGAAAGCGGACACCTAGACCCGTCTGAACTGAGATCGGATGAGATGCGGCCTTCTATTGGGCTGTTAATCAAATTGAATTGTTGCTGCCGCAAGCCTCTGCCTAATTAGTTTGTAATTAAACTCAACTTACACTTCTTTGTCTTGTCTGGCGATGACTTGTTGATGGATTTGACGGCGTCCCTATCTTCCCCAGACCGGATTCCTGAGCTGCTCACGCCGAGGGCTTCCTAAGTGAACTGGGGACAAACTCAGCTCCAGGGTACGTAGTCCGTAATCCAAAGCTCGGAGCAGATTCGCGACTGTTTTGCGGGGCTACACCCGAAATCATATGTGGCGGCGTCTGTGTTTATACAATGTAATCAAATGGGGAGCATTGTGCCAAGCAACCTGTTGTGGGCCAGCCGCCGTTCCGCGTAAACCGAGCAGCGGGACTGGTGAGCGGGACCGGATGGCCAAGACCAAGACCAGGACAGCGCTGGCCGCGAGACACTCGTGGGCCAGACCCATGGGCGGGCAAGTGTATTTTTAACATTTCGGTTTAATTGCCGCGTGAAGGGAGCAGCGCACAAAGAATCGAATAGATGCTGCGTAATGAATGAAATTAGTCAATTTAATGGGTTGCACACACGGGCAGGCGTATCTGTGTCCGCACAGCTGTATCTCGGAATGAGTGCTGCATCTTCTGCATCTTCGCTACTTGTCGCTACATTTGCCAAAGTTTTGAATGAAACCCAGATGAATTTGCCGAAAGCCCCCCCGCAGCCTCGCCCCCCAATTACGGCCGATTCTGTACGCCGGTGCGTAAAATGATCAAAGCCGCCGTGGCCAAGCTGGCGTATCTGCCTGCATCTGCTTGGCCCAGTCTTGGGGAGTGGAATGCGTAAACTTTTCAATCTGACCACTTCCGAGATGGAAGATAGTCGAGGACCAGCGGTGGGCCGCCTCCGCCTCCGCCTCTGTCCAATAACCGAAAATACCTACAAGATCGCACGCAACATCTGCGCCCATCTCCGCACTCAATTAATCAAGCGACTTCTGACGACAAACACGCGCTGGCCAATTCCTATAAACGTGTATCCACTGATACACTAGGCCAAAACAAAGTGGATCAAATATGTGGTGTATTATTATGTTTAATTTAACTTTATAAAAATCGGGCTGATTCCAACACCAAGACTGCACAAACTGCTATCTTCCAAGGAGATCACCCAAGCCGCTCTAGATCTTTATGGGTTATTAGCAAGAGTGGAGTGTTAAAGTTTATTTATTAAATCAAGTCACCTCCAGTTCAAATAATGGTTAAACCAGCAGGCTTTGATTAAATTTAAAACATATTTCCTGCTGGGTTAGGCCTCAACGGACTCTCACGACTTTCAGTGCCAGCTTAGAATACTATCTGGGACAGAGTTACATAGAGATGTTTGGCTGTTTGATTTGTATATTTCATATTTTGTTTTCTAAATTTAATTAAATATAATAAGTTTAATTAAATAGTATCAGTTTTCTTAATGGATGTCATTTGCTTAAAGATCGAAATCCAAAATAGAACATTCAGTTACTGGCCTAAGTAGTATCGCACTTATGTACAGCGTATAGTGCATAGTAGGTATATAGGTATAACTTTTAGAATAAGTATATTCAATTGATTAGGTGTTAACTATAAGATTCCCTCTTAAACACAATCAGCGATTTGGAAAACAATCATCTTCGAAAGAGTTAAATGGAAACAGATACATCCTAGGTCGTTACCAGCTAGAGGAGGTTTATATATATACGTATATATCAATTTATATAGGCGGGGATACACACTATACATTCTATATACTATATATATATATACTATATACTATACTATATACTATTCCCTTTACAAATACCCTTGATCTTATTGGCAATTTAAATATAACACTCCTTTTAGAATCTAAGGCCTTTCCTTTTCTTTCCGTGTGTTCTAAACATTTGCTTGCTCAGCAACCGGATCAGACGGGGTCTCGGTGAGAGCAGCGATACTCTCGCGATAAGTTAATATTATTTCGAATATTTAGCAAAAATCGGCATGATATAAAAATAAACACTAGTAACAAATGTATCCGATGGATTCGAGTACCAAACTCGAGCTGCGCGTGAAGCATCTCGGTGATGAATGAATGACAACTGGAAATTGTTTTTCCTGCCGTTCGTCCATCGCATACTTTCTCTAATTAATAAATTCTGGGGCTGATATACTTGGGGGCTAGGCCAGGAGGTGGGTGAAACAACAGAAATTTGCATTTGCTGTGTAAACAAGTATATTTCTTAAATACTCGCATTTGTGTGTGTTGGACATGCATCTCTTGAGCCTAAATATGTATTTCAAGTGCCTCGATTCGTGTTTCTGGTGGCTGCTGGCAATTTGGAATTCGCCAATGCCAGAACTGCACTCGGCATTCTCCATCCCCAATTGAGATGGCCAAATAAGTTGTGAATCAATTGAGTTCTATGATGGATTGAACCACTAGGAATGGATATTCAAACATGTATAATATGACTAATAAAGTCATATCTAAAATCAAGTTTTTATTCTCTTTCTTAGAGGTACTATATCTTGATAATAGCATCATTGTTAAATGGCTATGAATAAGAACCATCGGAGTACTCCTACTTGACAATTGCTGGAACCATCTGGAACATTAACTGAAATGTTTTTTACCAGATTTAGAGCTTGTTCCGTTTAAATGGTACATCGACTGTAATGCCCCACAGATGTGTTTGATTTTATGGAAAATTAAATATCTTTAACAGTTGCAAATTACGAGGGATATAGCCCTTGATCAAGTGCTGACCTTCGCTGCTCAGGAATTACAAATTATGTGAAGGTGTTGGACTAGAATTGAATAAACTTTGACTATTTCCAAGAAAAGTCAACAAAATACCCTAAATCAAAGCCAAATGGGCTTCATTATATATTTATTTATTTATGTACTATTTATAAGCGATGTTTAGAGACTTCAATGGCATAAATAAAATATGAATTCACCCAAAACCTTTGCTTTGATTAAATTAAGAACTTCTAGAGAGTAAACTGCTTGCCGTCGGCAAGTGGGAGATCCCACGAAACCCAATATGCGGCTCACCTGTATTTTGATTATTTATGGGTGATACGTATCCGTGTTTGTTTTCTAGTTACTGTTTGTTGCTTCTTTGTTGGGATTTGTGCTTTCGCCGCTGCGATTCCCTGGCTCTGACTCGGCTTCTGGCTCTGATTTCGATATATCCGCAAGTGTTAGTAGCGGCATAACGGAACACCGATGACTTCGCCGACTTCGTTTTCGACTTTTCACACACTGGCACTGCACTCACTCGCGCACAGAGCTCGGCCGGGCACACATTTATCATACGCACTGTGTCAACACGTGTTGCAAATTATTTCCGCGAGCAACTCTTCGCTGTTCTGCCGTGACTTGAACAAATGGCCCTGCACAGTCGCAATTACGGATTCGGGAACGGGGTAAACCAGCGGCGACAGTGCCGAGACAGTGCCAACGAAATATGGCCGCCACCGGATGTATTAGCCTACTTGTGGCTCCTTGCTTATGCTTTGTACTGTGTGCGTTGCTTTGTTGCGCTTATTAATTCGATCGGAAGTAGGCTGGAACTCTTTGAACGGATCCTGACGGTAGCGACCGCACGCGACGGTATTTCGAAAACTACTGGCGAGCCGTATCCGTATCTGGACTGACGCTGATTCCGTTCTCGATCGCTCGACGGCCCAAACAAAACTGAATGTGCTCTGCGCAGCAGCTGTTTGGCTGGCTGAGTGGCTGTGCATGTGGCTGTGTGCGACTTCCGCGGGCGTCTCGCTCTATCAAAACAGAAGGCACAAAGCAGAAAACGAAAAATGGTTGGTGCGCACACCGGTGTGAGTGGGCTAGAGCGAGATGGCTGGCAGGGTCATGCGTGTGTGTGCGCCAAGGAGGTGAGCCGGCAATGTGACTCCCAAACTGTAAAGAGAGGGAGAGAGAGAGTGAGAGAGGCCGCCCGGCTACAGTGGCAGTGCCTAAAAAAGTTAATACTGCCTAATTTTAAGGTTTTATTATCTACTATATACGAACATATGTACTTAGATATTCTAAGTCTTTATAGATATAAAAAGAGCTCTTTAATTGAAGTGCTAATTTTTACTAAATTTCAACAGATAGTCTTACAACGTATATAAGAAGTTTACAAAGCTCAAGCTATCATAACTGGTAAAAGAAGTGTTCTATTTAACTTTCTTAGTGCTTACGAAATTGTGTTGGAATTATTTTAAAATTAAGGCGATTCTGATTATGTGAAATAATAAAGGAAGAAATTCATTATCAGCTTAATGTAATTATCATTAAATACAATATCAGCTAGATTCAAGGATGCCCTTATTTTTATAACTTAACTTCCTTAATTATTCAGTTCTACATTTTCCGTTAACATTGAAGAAAAGGAAATAAAATTCTTGCGGTCAAAATTTGTCCTATGAAATGCGTTTTCAAAATTATCAAAAACGAGGATTTACATATTTATCTATAGATTTCACTAATGTTCTGCTAGTTAACTTTTAAAATTCTCAAGAATTATCCCACTATTGTCAAATATTCTTTACTTGGAAAGTCAATATGAAAAGAATAAAGAGTTAATAATATATGTAGATGTTAAAACGAATGGAAACACAATGCACAAACTAGAACGCCATGATTGTAGTTAGGGACGCGACTGTGTTCTCTCACTCTCTCTCTCTGTCTGCTCTCTTGCGCGATCGTTGACTGGCAGTTTGACAGCCACTGCAAAGCGGGCAGTGTGCGAAAGAGCGAGAGCGTAAACAGGTTGGCCGCAAGAACGCCCCCTCCACGTTACCTGTTCGCAGACACTCACACGCAAAGACACTCACGCACACAGTGACAGTGGCGCAACAACAAACTGCTGATTGGCCAGTCCGAAGTCCCTTGCCAGCGAACCGCATGCGCAATGACCGCCATATTGTAACTGTAACTGCATCGCCACTCCGCCCCGGGCACTCCTCCTGTAAGAGGCGAAGGATGCTCAGAGCGGACAGCTCAGTCCTGCGAGTCCTGCAATCCCACTTTAATTATCCTCCGCATTTGATTCCGGTATCTCCTGGATAATTGCAATTACTGCATCGGCATTCCGAACATTCCCTCATCTTCGGTTTCATCTGGACTGACTGCACTTTTCCGAATTGACATTAAGGGATTATTCAAGAGGAAAGCGCAGTCCGGAGTCAGTTGTATTTCATGAGTTATCCTCAAATATGTTATATCTAAAGAAATGCTTAGAAATGTATTTATTTTTCCTATGTGAATGTTAGTATATTTCCTTTTTTCTTTAAATTATTGGTTGTATCGGGATATGCAAGAAATTAGAGTTAAAAATTCGATTTTAACCTTAACCACATCGACTATTTTATTTAAAATATATGCATATATTTTTAAAGAAATTTCCAAGTAAGTTCCTAACATTAAATCATACCAAGATTTATGAAACATACCCCCTTTTCCATTATAAATATCAAATTGCACTTTTATTATTTATATCTCCGTCCCATTGAAAATCTGTCACATCTATCGGTAGCTCGATCTCAGCAAGTGCCTTCTATATCTCGCCATGGACCACACAGTAAGAGAATAGGAAGAATAAATGGGAAATATGATCGAAAACCTAAAAGATGATCCACTGAGGGGGCGCCAAGCTAATGCACCTGATCAAGATCGGCCAAATCGCCGTCTAAGATCTCCCCGCTGGCGATTACCGTATCGCTTACCGCTAAACCCGTCAGATACTTTTGGCGCCAGGCCTCGATGGTCACCGAACAGCCAAAATAAGTGTTAAAAAATTAGGAAATCGTAAAATTTACATAATAACAGATCACATTTCAGAGGAATAGAAAGACAGACGGCAACGACAACAGTTGGGAATGCCAGGGGACCGAGAAACACATAAAGATGATCATAAAACAGAGTTGGCGGGGACGCAGATACGAGATCCCACAAAATGTTAATGAAAAGTGCGATAAAAATCTTGTCGAACATGAATGAGGAAAACGAGCCCACAATGCAGCGATCAACACCAAATTCTGTGGTCCAAGACGATCCGTTCCGTCCAGGGGGGAGAGAGAGAGCGGGGCGGGGGAGAAAGTCCCATCAGCGTCATCTGTTTGATGGGGGGCCCCGGACACCAGTCCCCGCTCCCCGCTCATTGGTGTTAAGAATGAAGACAATAACGAGGCTGGCACACGCGCCCCTGAGCTCTCCGCCGGGCACCTGCTGTGCGTCCCATGAGGGGCCTCCGGCAACCAACGATCCTCCGTCTCCGTCTCGGACTCCGACTACGACTCCGTCTCCAACCTTCAACCTACAACCTCCCGCCGATGCCAATGGCCCTCCAGGCGCCTGGACAGACGCACTATGAGGCACTGCTGCAGCTATTAGAAATGGTAAACAAACAGCCAGGTCGCGTCGATCTTTATGGTGCTCCATCGAGAGACGTGCGCACATTGTTAATCATCGGGAACTGGCCATAAAGCAGGCTTCATTGGCCATTATTAATTCGGCTGGAATTATTATTAATTTTGCACCATAAATCTCGACGCTGCGTGAACTGAACCCCTTTCGTGGAACGTGTGGGTAATTAGCTTTGAGTGCTTCGGGATTAGGCGTTCATTTGCCTGGTCAATCAGAAATTAGTGAGATTAGGTTCTATTAATATCTACTTTCTAGGTAAATACTAGTTAAGATTGGAAGATCATAACATATTAATGGGCCAGGCTTGGAGTTATAAGTGTTAAAACGTCTTGAGTATAAAGGGAGATCCCAAAAATAAGAATCTGCTTCTATGACCTTTTATTATTTATTTATTTATTCGCCAACAGGTATCAACAGATATATCCTTAACTGGTTACTTAACTATAAGTAAACTAAACATTAATAAAATATCTTTTAATTAGCTTTCAGTATTGTTATGTTTCAGTTTCCAGCCACGAAGCCTCGTTAGTTCTGATTTTGATAATATTTTATAGCAATTTTATGGTGATTTCGTAAATGAGATTTTCAGGACCAATTCCTGGTAAAACTAAAGCTTTATGTTGGCAGGCCATATATACAATTTTTGCGTGCTTTTAGCATAATAATCTTTTAATATAATCTTTTTTTAAATAATTCATACCCACTTTTGGGAAGTTGTAAACTACAAAGGTGCCGCAGTAATGGAAATATGGTCAACATTTTGCTAGACTTGCCTAAAGTTTTTTGGTTTTAGGTCTGTTTTAGGTAAAACTTTGAAAAACCTTTCCCATCTTTTTTTTTATGCTGGTGAATAAAATTAAACATGTTTGTTAAGAACTTTAAAGTTTCTATGTCTAATGTTGGGTAAACCTTCTTCTTCTAATAGTAAAAGTCAGTTTTTACCTAAAAATTATTGGTACTCATAAAACCTATACGGATTTAATCACAGAAAATGATTTCCCAATTTAAAATGTTACAGATTTAAGCTCAATTTGGTTGAAACCTAAAAATCATTGAGGTAATATCTAAGAAAATCCCCATAAATATAGACCGACTTTGCAGAGAACTTGTTAAATCACGTGGCATAAGCACACTAACTAACTATGCTATAGCCACTAACTCCACAAATGGCCCACCGGAAATTTAAAAGTTCTCTCACGCGTTACCTGGCGAGCCTGTGGCCCGTACACTCGCCTTCCGATAATTGGCCGCCAATTCAATTACGGCTTACATTCACCGCTCGCTGTCGCCGTGTACGTGGATCCGGGGATAGAGGCCCCAGGCATTTGCAATTGCCTTGTAATTTGCCACAATTATTCATATTAAAAATGAGTTAAGCGGTGCCTTGGGTGCCAGGTGGAAAGGGGCAGCGCCCGACAAGTAAGTAATTTTCACGCGTAGGTAACATTAAACGATCTCGGGGCCGGGCAACGTACCCAAGGAGCGACCGAGGGACGCGGGGCGGCGGGATAATAATCGCTGGCACATAAATATTACAAGCATCTGACAACTGAAAATTATCTCCTTCACTCACGAGCCATTTAAATCAATTTTACACTTCGGATTTCACAGGCGGTCGCCGTGGACAAAGGATACGATACGGGCTCCCCTGCCCCTGCCCCTCCACTCGGCCAGGCCACTGGGGCCTGCAACCTGGAAATTGAAATTTATTGAAAAAATGATGACAAACGAACGAAAATAAGCGAATGCGGCAGCTGCAAGGTGGTCCCGGGGGTGTGACGTGAGAGCCGACGCCGACGCCGACGCCGAAGCTGAAATTTAAGGCCAGCACTTTGGATATATATGTTTACGGCCGAGATAGACGCTGATTAGGGTTGCCAGGTGGTCCTGTTTTCCTTAAAGCCATAGAAATCATATTTTTACTCCGTATAACTTTTACTTTATACACTTTTCAAGGGGAGAGACAAACTTAAATTTGAAAAGTGGGTGAGAATTAGAAAACTTTTGGATTGTCGATAAGCTGCCTTAAACCTTTAGTTTACCTGACCTTTCCAACCTGATTAGGGTTGCCAAGTGGTCCTGTTTTTCCTCAACATCACACAATTCATAATTTTAGACCGTATAAACTTTTACTTCATAAACTTTTCAAGGGGATAGATAAACTTAAATTTGAAACGTGGGTGAGAATTAGAAAACTTTTGGATTGTCGAAAAGCTGCCTTAAATCTTTAGTTTAACTGACCTGTCCAACCTGATTAGGGTTGTGGTCCTGTTTTCCTTAAAGCCACAATTCATATTTTTAGGCCCTATAAACTTACTCCATAAACTTTTAAAAGGGAAAGATAAACTTAAATTTGAAACGTGGGTGAGAATTAGGAAATATATGGATTGTCGTAAAGCTGTCTTAAATCTTTATTTTACTTGACCTGGCCCCCAGCTATAAAATGTTATTATATTATATTAAAATGAAGTAACTTAATTAATTCATTTATTTCAATATTAATTAGAAAGATAGCTTAAGACATCCTAAAGAGTTATAATAAATTGCTGAGCCTATATCAGGAGGGGCCCAGGAATATATTGACATTAGAATTGCATTTGAGGAAGTAGGAAATAGATGTATATAAGTAGATACGAAAAAAGATTTTATTTTTTGTATAATTGCATGAAAAATATCTATCTAAAAAACAGTGACTTAACTTTAAATAAAGACTAGACTTAGCTACACAGTTAAAATTTGACCGCACTGGCGCGCTGCTTACATACTGTGCATAGTGTGCAGATACCGGGCAAAGGATGGGCTGAGAAATTTGCTGATACGCGATCAGGGTCAAGGACTATATCTCATAGATGCTTCGTTTCTTCGTTTAACAACTCATAAAACGCATATAAATTAACGCAGTCTCTAGAACGATTCCTGAAATAACTGAAATAGTTTTTAATATTTTCTTGAGTGTGGCAGAGCTTGACAACTCTGGACATGCTTCACATTTCACAGGGGCGTCATATCGCAGCTCTGCCGCGCGAAGTCCCCCCCTCCCCACTCCCCCTCTCCAACGAGCGGGACACTGTGCAAAACGTTTAAACCAACAATTACGCGAGCATAAATCAAACAGTCGAGTAGAGTGTCGAGGAGCCAGGCGGGCGGTCCGGGTTCTCTTTCGCGTTCCCAGTCCCCGTTCCCAGTCCCCGTTCCCAGTCCCCGTTCACGATCCTGCATGGGGACTCTCCTCCCCGAGGCCGCCAGTCGCGTGCACAGAGGAGCGATGGAGGAAGGGGCCTGGAATGCCGACACCATCTGCTGTCACAGGCGGCGACGCCTTGGCCAACAATCCTGGCCACTCGGGAGGAGGCTGGAGCGGCTCAGCTTCCCCTCGGTTTCGAGTGTCAATAAATAATAGCGGCCAGCCCCCCAAAGTTTACTGATGGCGCGGAATTCGCTGATCTCGTTCTGATCGCTGTGCCGAGATTAGATTGTGATTCTCGTTCCCCATCGCCGGCCCCTGCAGCCCTGCTGCCCCTCCCGTCTTGGCCAGCTATTTAAATAATTTTCCTATTAATTAAACAGTTTAAAAACAATTTGCACTTGGCCATGTAGAAGAGGCGTGGACCACGCGACGCAGCGGGGGCTTGGCCAATTTGCCGATATGAGCGTGGGGCTGCCACATTCAACGTACAGCTCGTGGGTGGCCAAGTGTCTGGCGACTCCCAAAGAGATCGCGTGAGCTGATCTCACTTTGGCTTTATTTGGCAGGGATCACAATCGATGCCCAGCTGCATCAGTTAACGCCATCACTTAAGTATTGTCTTGGCAGAGTCTTGGAGAGAGCTTGGTTACCTTCTTAGTCCTTAAATAAATTGACATAAGAATGCTCTCCTTGTAAGCTCTATATAATATTCAACATAAAGTTCTGTTTTCAGTACCTAGAATTGTTAGTAATTTCTAAGCTTTATATGAATCGTAATTCCAAGCCAACCTATATCAACATACTTTGTCCAAAAGTGCACTCAGTCTCAGTGAAAACAATTGATTTAATCAAAGAATAAGTTATTTAAATGATTCTGATAACATCAACGAATGCAAAGGCACGTGGCTTCTTTTTTAAGATATCAACCTCCTTCTTTGCGATCTGAATTCCTTTTAAGACTATCCTGCAATTTCGTTAAGAAGCTAATTACTACATTTCCTAGTTCAACATACTTTGTCCAAAAGTTTCAGTCTCAGTGAAAAACATTGATTTAATCAAGAATAACTCCCAATGAATGCAAATTGAAGGCACGTGGTTCCTTTTTTAAGAAATCAACCTTCTTCTTTACGATCTAAATTCCCTTCAAGATGATCCTGCAATTTCTTTAAGAAGCTATTTACTATATTTCCTAGTTCCTGTGAATCCATAAAAGGGTGAAGCACCTCCGGCCCAATTTAATCATACGCTGACACTTATAAATAACCAATTTCCTCTCGCTACCAGAATTGGTGTCGAGGGCCGAAAAGAAACCCACACACGCGGATCACGCACATGGGAGTTCAAAAATCGAAGCCGTTGCATAAATCAGTGCCACAAAGACACACAAAAATTGAATTGTGTGCACCGCCTGAGGCACTTGACCAGTGACCAGACCCCAGCCGCTCCTCGTCGCACCTCTGGAACCAAGCTCCCAGTGAGAGCGTCTGCCAAAGGTGTTAATATTCAATTAAAATTCTAGCCTCGCCGGGCGAGTGGCCAATAAATTAGCGCTCAACAAGCGAGTTGCCAATTTCAATTTGTTTTCGTATCACTTCGAGCGGGGAGCCTGCTCAGGGGAGGGGGAAATAGTTGGAGCCTGGACCTGGCCTGGACCACTGGCAAATTTATTTATTAAGCTGCGCAGGTGGCAGGTGGGAAAGGGGCATGGCTCGAGAGTCGCTGCGAACTTGTTTGCGTTTCTGACCCCCGAGGAGGGTCAGCCAAGCCGGGTATGGAGGCAGCCTAATCAGATCAGGAATCAGATCGGAAATGGACACACTCGCCGCAGACGACATCCAATCGACTCGTGCCCAGCTCAGCTCGGTGCTCTGCATGGGATCTCGTAATCGATGTTGTGTTGGACATTTCTGCTTACACCAATGCTCGACGTGATGCCCCACTAATGGGAGCCAAGAGCACGGAGTGGCTGCCACAGTGCGATATTTATCACCCCAGATTGACTGGAAGTCGGGGGCCCAGGGAGCGCTTAGTTGCTCTGACTGCTCGCCAGCTTTCCAGCTGCGCGGATATTCTTTTGGTGATTGAGCTTTAACATCAATTAGCTGCAATTGTATGTAATCGCACGAGGAGAACATCTTCAGCGGTGCCACAGAAATCGAAATAAAGTGGATAGTTAGCTTGTGTTTATAACTTATTATAATACATAGTATATATAGTATTATAACTAGATCAGCGTCACCAGCGAAACAACAGATCCCAGAGACTATAAGAGCTAGGGCTACCAGCATTCCTATCTATAGCACGCAGATCAAGTTTGTTCCCAAAAAACGTATAACTAAGCTATAGTACTGATAGTCGTAACAGATATCAAATAAATACATTTATGCGGACGTACTCTAAAACTTTTAGTGTAATCGGATGATAAACATGGGAGTTATTAAATAAAAAGTTTCTGTATATGCTAAACTTTTGCAACATCTGTATTTGTGTTGGCAGCTTCAGTGGGTGTTGCTGAACATGTTCCTAGCTACATTTGCCTTTTTTCGGTGTTGCTCAACATTTAGCAACATTTTCTTAATTTGTCAACATTTGTCAAGTGTTTCATAATCTTGAGCTTAATTAGACAAAGTGAATTAGCCATATTAGTGTCCCCCACAGTGCTTTGGGTACCGGGTATATCACATTCAATAACACTCGACTGTTATTCCTACATGTTGTTTCTTGTTTTAAACTATAGCACACTTATAGGTCAGTTTCCTTTGCATTTTACTTAAATGTTCCGGTTAAGTATCAGTTAAGTTTTGTGTTTAGTGGGGATAGGTTTTTATTTTCAATTGAAAGATGGAATGTTTTTAGTTTAGATATCTACTTGAGAATTCCTTTCAGAATCACTACCTTTTATTTATGACGGAATGCTGTATAACTATTATTATTAGGGAACTTTTCCTTTGATTTTCTCTATTAAGGGATACATAGTTTTCAACAGACTATAACGAAAAATCGAAACTAAATAAGCTATCCTGTTCAGTGCTGCAATGGGCCATTACTAGTCAAGGAGCTCCGATGAAATTAACATGCCCATTATCCAAATATCGGTTAAGTTTTGTGTTTAGTCGGAATAGGTTTTTATTTTCAATTGAAAGATGGAATGTTTTTGGATTAGCAATCTACATGCGAAGTTCTTTCAGAAACACTACCTTTTATTTATGTAGGAATGTTGTATAATTATTATTATTATTAGTGAACTTTTAATTTGATTTTCTCTATTTTGGGGATACATAGTTCAACAAACTATAACGAAAAATCGAAACTAAATAAGCTATCCTATTCAGTGCTGTAATGGGCCATTACTAGTCAAGGAGCTTCGATGAAATTAACATGCCCATTATTTTTGCGCAGTCTTCTTGATCTCGCTGGGGCTCTACTGGGGGTCTCCGGCATTAGAGGCATTAAAATAATTTCAAAAGACATAAATTTTGAGTTATGGCCACACACCGTGGACACGGCCGCGTTGCCCGGTACTCCACGTACTATATGTGGCTCGGGCACGACGCTGGCAAGAGTATTTTAAATCAATTTCTCTGGGGGAGTGCTGTGTGCCAAGTGTTTTCACTATAATTACAGACAATTTCAGACATTCACCGTCGTGCCCCGTCTCTGTCCCTGCCCCAGTTGCCATATGCCTTATGCTCGCTGAGATGGCCATTTAAATTGATTTATGAGCGCCTGATCGGGCGCATTTGTTCGGGGCGGGGCTGCAGGGGCCCACTGGGGGGACGCGTAGGACCCCATAACTCACGATCGCCTTGCGCCCACTTTTTGCTAATTAAATTTGCATTTGAGGGTGGGCGTGGCCGTAGGGGACAGCTGTCGCTGGTCGCGGCTTTCAGTGATAGTCAATCAGGTAGCCAAACCCTCGTCACCGAACCCAAGAAGTCCTCGAGACGTGGTCCAATTTCAGACAACCTCTAACAAGGCCAGAAGGGTCAGCGGGTCAGCGATTCGTTAGTCTCGGGGAACAATGCCATCTGTAATTGATTCGAGATCCTGCAGATCCTGAAGAAGTCCACGCATTTGTCAGCGATCTTCGGTGACTCTTAATTGCCTGGGAAATTTGTAATTCAATCAGGCAGCTATTGTGGCCACGGAGTCCGGACCTATCCTAATTGCAAGCGATTCAGTGCCTCAGCCCCTACTCCTGGCTACACAAAGGTAATTGGGTTCGAACAACAGGACTAAACAGTAATGGGAAAGGCGAACTTTTGGCAGGAATATTAGCATTAAATGAGCAACTTTTTTAAACGAAAGTGTCGGTAGGCGGAGCCGCTATGGCAAAGGACAAAGCAAGGATGGTAAGGAGCCAGCGCGGAGGACCCACGGAACAGGCAGAGGAAGTGCCATAAAAATGCAATTTTAGATTTCATCAACTGATAAGAAAAGTTTTTAAATTAGCCGCCAAATGGGAATGCGAATGCGAATGCGAATGAGAAGTTCGAAACTGTAAACTGAGCAACAGACAACAAAGCCATTTGATTAGAAAACGGAAAAACGGAAAACGAGGACAGCAATCGCGGGAGGAAGTCGGCCTACAAATTGGCGGCGTCACGCCAAGAAATCGTTAGAAAGTTTCTCCCGGTACAGTTGCAATTGCAATTGCACTCGGGCCCCGCGACCACACACCTTACCCACTCCAATCCTTGGGTGTCCTGCGAACTCCTGCCTCTGCGGAAACCCTCGGAGAAGAACGCACTGGCCAGAAAAGGAGCAAAAGTATCAGTTTCAGTTTATCAATCTCCTGCCATCGCAAGTGGCACAGATCTGGAGAACAATCAGAGGGAAAATGGGAATGCAACAGGGAACGGGAGTACAAATGGAAATGGAAAATGCAAACACAATGGGCTGCATTCTTTCGATATTTGGTGGAATCTTAAAGTCCTGATCTGCCGTCTAGTAATTAACGCCCCGATCAAGGAGCTGCTTTCGCAGCCTCTCAGGATCGAGCTCAGTCTGCATCCCAATCTGAAAACAGTAGCTCGGCGACGGCGCCGAGGAGGATTTGCGCAAATGTTAATGATGATCTGATCTTCGAGGGGAAGTCCCTTCACTGGGACTGTGTTTGTGCGGGGTGAACTACTTTTATTTTTGTTTTCTTGTTGCTCAGAAGAATAATCCGGTGCTAAGATCGGGGGCGGCTTCTTGTTTGTTTGGTTTCGCTCCGATTAATCGCTGATGCGATTTTAATTAGTGCGATTCTAGATCTAAGTATTTACTTCCCTCTTTCTACTGATCCACAAGGACGAGTCCTTGGAACTACCATTTTTTGAGAACTTTCGAAAGGTCACTTTGAATGTGACAGATAAAGACAAAAACTTGGGGAAAATATCTGACGAAGACTGGGAGATTCTCATCCACACAGAAAAAGAAGATTCTCGAAATAATCAAGAGTTTTATATATGATGTATGATTTTTGAGATTTTGAAGTACGAATTAATCATTCAGAATTGACTGAGTCTAAGATTTTAATTTAAGCTTCAAAATTCTTTAAAATATTGTTAAATTTAAAATTAACAAAATAAACGAAACCAGTAAGACGCCGTCGGGAGTTCTCGACTGCGAGATACCCGGTACCCAAGCTTTGTGCATTTGGGATTGAAAAAATTAAAGCCCAATATTGAGATGATTTCGGAATAAATTTGGCTCGTTTATCCTGGTTTTAGGTTTGTGTGAAGCGGTAAGCTTTTGGAGGCCACGGCCTAATTACACGAACTATATTTCACTTCTACTTTTTGGAGATGTACTTTCCTGATAAGTCAAACTAAACCAAATTGCAAGTTCATTGAGTTCTTATTCCCATTACCCATAGGTTACAAGGGTATTATAACTTAGTGCCAATAAAGAATGTATGTAACAGGCTGAAGAAGGCTCTTCACCACACAACACATAATGCTTTTGGTACCGGGTATCTCACAGTCGAGTTAACTCGACTGTCGCTTTCTTATATATTTTTTTTTTTTTTTCTATTTTTAACCAGGGATCCATTGCAAGGAATGATTAAATATACTCTTGGAGAACGTCCAAGACGAGCCTGACAGCAAGTGCGAGGTGCGAGTGCTTAATTGTGAAATTACTCAAGGTTTATCAACCGATACTTGTGCACGTTCGGATGGCATTAAGTTATAATACCTACCGGTACCGGTATCCAAGTTTCTGCTCAGCTAGTCCGGGGCTGGCGCTATGTTGTTAGGTCTTGTTTTCCCCATCACCCATATGATACGTAACTTAATGTCTTCCAAAAATGTATATAACAGCGAAATTATGACATCCATTTACTATATATATCATACACGATATACCGCTAGATAGATATGAAGTATATACATTTATTGGACGAGCTCTAAAAATAGTAGTGAAATGTGATAATCATGGAAAAATTACCCATTAAAGTTGCCGCACATGTTTTTTTTTTTTTTTAATTTTTGCGTTGTTTTTAAAACTGTTAAAAAAGACTTGGGAAGGTTCGACTTATGGACAACAACTTGATGGACAACATTTTGGGTACCGAGTATCTAACAGTCTAGCACACTCGAATGTAGTTTTTCAACTTATTTACTTTCTTATTATGTTCATTATTGTCGATATTTCCACCATATACCAGCACCAGTGATCAGAGATCATTTTGTTCTGGTACCGAATGGAAAATGCATATGTACCCTCAATTTAAATATTCTCAAAGAATGGAAAATCGCAAAGATTGATCATATTTTTAAAATGAATTGGAATAAGTGGGGTTTGTTCGATGTGTTTTTTAATGAGAAATGTCTGGAAGTCGTTCCGATGTTATTATAATTTAATGTTAAAGTGTATCATTCAAAATATGCAACTCTGAGTTGAAATCTTATTTTTGGCAAGGTAGTCCTACCTTGAAACCTATTGAGATTGGTATAGCATTAATACTTGTTTAATTTCATAAAGTTAAAGTTGCAATAACTATAAATACGTTATATACATATACGCAAAAATCATATTATTGATCGATTGTTCTTATTTATAAATAATTTAAGAAATCGTGATCAGATATAGTTGTCTGATCCGTGTCAGATACGCTTTATTAAGATTATGATAATAATATTCGTAAACACGGACATGGCTATTTAAATTTGACCCTAACTGGTCACTGGTCACACTAAAATCGCGCTTGAATCGTTAATGTCATAGAGCTGTCAGATATCGCGAGGAAAATCGCACTTCTCCGTTTTCTATCTGTGGGATCCCTCAAGCTCGGATCGCCCCTGGAGGTGTCTGATAAAACACATTTTTTAAAGGAAAATTCCCGGAAACCATTAAAAAAGCGTAAAAGCATGGTCATAAACGCTGAAGATTCAGCGCTGCCACGTTTTTCATTAATTTCTTTTTAGAACAGTTAATCCCTTATCCAATTTCATTACCTATGTTATGACAGTTTATAAACGTATAAAGGTTATCGTATACGATGCTTATTGTCGATCTATCGACGCCTTTTCTATGAAAAAATGCACTATTTAGCATCTTTCAATGAAAAATTCCGACCTAGTACGTGCCCAATATAAGAATAAAAAGTTCGATACTCTGATATTTTGGCACAAGATATCACGATATAAGTATTTATTTTCTCATAAAATATATCGATAAATTGGTATAGATTTTTCCCATCCCTAGCGAGTGTAAATAATGTAAGGCAAATGCAATATTGTAAAAGCAACAAGCTGCGGCCACAATAAGCCAAGTGTACTCTATTTAAGCTCGGTTTGTGCGGCGGAAAAGCGACTGACATAGCCCAGCTTGTGACCGAGGGAAACGCAGCACACACACACACTCGTGGGGCGCACACTTGTGCTGCTGCTGCACACACATATAGACGGATATTTTTCGTCTACGTTTCAATTCGATTTTCGGAAATTTCACCTTCGCGTTGCTGTTTTTCGGCTATTTCAAACTTGTTTTCAGCTGTGTCTGTCCCGAACGGCGCCCTCGCCCCCGCCCGCTGCCCATTGCCCAGCTCTGTTGGCAGCCGCTCACTTTTTAATTTGCTTACGTATTACGTGTGGCGGTGTGCGTGTGCGCTCGCGTTCGTATTTCATGAAAATTAGTGCCAATTTGCAGAGTGACACGGAATGTAAAGGCAGAAGCTGGCATAATTTTCCGCACATTCAACCTTTGATTTCCCGTTTTTCCCTCCGATCAGCTGTAATTTGCATAAAGAAATCGCCACTCTTTGGCCCTCTCCCTTTCAGGCACGTGTGCCTGTATGCGTGTGAAATGCTTTCCGCTCGCTAAAAATAACGCCCGTGGATCAGTAGATATGCGTGAATAGCTGCGAAAAACGCACTTAAAGCGTAGTTCTCGAATGTGTGTCAAAAAGCAGCAGGTGCAAGTGTAGTGTTATAAAGCGCAGCACTTCTGCAAGCGTGTGTGTCCATGTGTGTGTGTGTGTGTTGCAAACATATGGCAAAAAGTTGTAGCAGCAAATAAATGAATATTTGTTGCATTCTCCGCAGAATACAGTCATATCGCTCAATGGCAGAATGACATAAACAGTGGTAGACCACGAAAAACCAAGGCGAAAAACCACATCCAATGACACATGTGACCACGGAAACGCATCAGCCACCCTGAGGAAGAAGAGGAACGTCTCCAAAGGTCAACCCAGCACCCTGCACCCGGCCCCGCCCCCTCTTCCGTTTGTTATTCTTTTTTTTTCGTTAGTTTCCCTCCGTTCGAGAGCGTGTTTCCTTTGGGCGTGCAATACTTTTTGCCAAAAGTCTTGCCACGGTCCAAAATCGCGAAGCACGTCGAGCGAGTACGGCCGTAAAAATTCCCAAGTCCGTGGGCACCAAGCTGCAGCGTCTCAAGGCCAAGGCGGCTGCGAGTCAACACTTCGGCAGCAGTTATCGTAAGTCCGGCGGGAGCAATAGAAGCAGTGAAGGCGGCGAGAAGAGTTTCGGGACACAAGGCGGCTACGACTATCAACGCGGTGGCGCTGCCGAGGAGCGTAACTTTGCTGCGACGACGGCGTTGGCGGACGTGGCCGAGAAGTCATATCAATATAGCGGCAGCAGCAGCAGCGGCAACAACAACAACAATTATCAAAAGTCAAACCACACCAGTGCCAATTACAACCACAACAACAACAACTATAACCACCCAAAAAGCGCCACCAACCTGCCTTATCAGCCACATCAGCCTCACAACAACCACATCACCAACAACAACAACAACATCAACAGCAGCAGCAGCAGCAGCAGTACGATGAAGATGACCAAGCAAAAGAATTCGCTAGCGGAGCGCCTCAACATCGGCGAGGAGGTGCGGGAACTGAAGCTGGGCTCCACCTTCAAGAACACCTCAACCGCCTTCCATACCATCAAATGTAAGTGTCGCCTGGCAGGGATTACCATGCCAATGCCCAGCCAGAACTGACCCACAAATGCATTCGTGTTGCAGATGACTTCAAGCCAGCGAGTGTGGATACCAGCCGCATGGCATCTGTGGACGTTGGCTCCAACAACCAAGTTACTGTTATCGTGCCAAATTCTGGTGAGTGCAACGGAGTATGCGGGGAATATTTTAGCTTCCGGGCTCAGATACTTATGTTAAGATTCAGCACAAAACTTTTTAAGATTTCCCTAGCTGTGGGAAAGCCCCGAGAAGTTTAATTTAAATTTCTAAAGACAAAGGTTAAAGCGGTTCGCTGATTAATGAACGAACGACCAGTTAAATTGCGATTAAGTATAAAGGGAATGTAGGGAGTAAGACTTTATGGGTAAATTACAGATGAATGACTTGATGTTTATTTTTAAGCAGAACGGTTTAAGCACCTAAACACATATTCTTTCCATTAACGTAGTATTACTATTAAATACCGCTATATCAACCGAATTAGGGAATTTGTTTCTCGTATATTACTTTTGTATATACTACCCTACAAGTTGCTATTCAGTCTCCTGGAAACATATTTCTGTGGCAGAGTAGTTTAGAGTTGGCTGTTGTGTAATCCAATTCCAACTAATACGCACAAGAATTTGTTGCAGTCTCGCAAGCATGCTAATATTCTTTATCCTACCATGTTTTATTAGACAATGAAATAGGCAGGAATATCGAGCAATAACACGCAACCTAATACAGTACTCAAATTAAGGCAAAACAAATGGATTTTTCCATTGTTTCTGTTTCTATTTTGGTAGGAAGGGTTGGCCCTTAACTTATCATTTAAGCAAGTGAAAATTGTCAGAGTGAAGTGGTGGTCGACTTCGCTTGTCTATTATTGGGACTCGATCAGCTCGAGTGGCTGTTTGATGACATAATTTGACTGCATTGAGTGCTAGGAGTCAGTGGCAGAGTCTCCTCCTAGAAACAAATTAATGGATAGCCAACCCTGTGTCTTACTTTGTTTAAACAAAGGCCGCAGACGCGTGGTGAGGAGCAGATCGGGGACGCCAGCGCTGGAATGAAACCAAATTACATCAAGTCAGGCAAAATGCAGCCAAGCGTTCAAGTTTTTTTCCTCGCTTTTTCATACTCGTATTATTTCGCTACGCTCTTTGTGGCCAGACTCGTCTGTGGGTTGTCGGCTGTGGCTGCTTTTGTTTGGACCTCATTGCGGCCGACTTGGCTTGTGTAACGCTCCGCTGATTGCGAGCGACGAGTCGCCAAAGAGTTCGGCGGTGGCGACGACAATAACAGTGGCATTTGGTCAAGTGTGGGTCTGGAAGTGGTGCGGTAACTGCCCGATCTCTCCCTGTCTCCGCCTGCCTCGGCATCGAACGGGTGCAGCCAAATGTGCACTGGACTAGTTTTCAGTTCAGCATCGGCCGCAGCCAAACATTCCGTTCAACCTCTCGATTGTCTGCAGCAATTTAGCGCACTTCTTCTACAATATAAGCGCTGACCATATTGTTTATGCACAGTTACGTCCAAGCAATTAGCACTGCAATTAAGGAGGCCGTTTGAGAGACAGTAGCCATGGTGAAAACAATTTTGAAGCTCACGTAATAGTGAATGTGTACAGGTTTTAATGAGTTGCTCCGCCAATAATTAATAGTTTTCAGGAACTCAATAAAAATCTTAGCTAATCTTAGCTAATCAAACAAAATCTGATATTAGGTTGACGATTTGCATCAACTTTGTTGTAACTCTTTATAAAATGCATTTTAGGGATGAAGCTCACTTCCTCCTTTTGCCAGTCCTCAGATCTTAGGTAGCTTACATATGAAAATTCAGGAAATATGTAAGGAAGTAAACAGATCATGGCGGAAGTGGGTCTATATGGTGGCAGAATTAATAAGCAGAAATATAGTCAAATAATTTTGATGGTGGAGAACTGTGTTCTAAAATGAATGGTTTTATTTAAATATAAAAGAAAACATCATTGAAGGTTCCAAACCCAAACCCTGTAGGATGACCGTGCACTCGTCGTTAGTAGACTTTCCCCCTATCCCGAATTTGGAGATCGATGGCCACAGCTCATTGATAGGTAGGATTGCGGATCGTTTATTGAGCTTGCGGTTCCTTGGGTCGATTGGAGCATGATCCTTGTCCATCTGGCCATGAAGGCCATATGTTTCGCTGTCCTGCTGGCAGATTTCCTGTAACTTGGCTATGAGGATCGCCTCGTCTCTCGGTGTTTGCAATCCAAGTTTTCGAGCTTTTATGAATATACTTATGGCCGTCTGAATATTTTTTACCAATCCTTGGGCCATGTCAACCTTATAGACGAAGTGATCTGATACTACGTCTTTTACGGATTTCCATACTGGCAGGATCGGGAGTATCCCTTGAGCCGTGATATTGAAAAGAAGTAGAGCTGTAAGCGTTTTAAAAACTTGTAATATGCACTATGGTAAGCCGATGGAAATCTCACCAAAAATGGCTGTAGTCAGGCGCATTTCTTTTAGTTTCTTTATAACTGATGGAGATTAGCTTTTAAAGTTGGTGTCTTCCATGAATATTCTTATTAGGCAAGCTTATAGAATCTGAAATCAATTTATTCCGCATTAGAGAGTCGAAATGCTCGAAAGCCTGACCTATTACTTTATGTAAATATTATATAAGCTAGACATATCTACGGATGTACTTATAATGAGTTAAAGACTTCGACATTGTTGATCGCTTAATGATTTCTTGTTACCTTATATAACGCATAAATATTTTAGAGGGTTAGGCAATGAAATGTATTTTATAAAATGTCAACTACAACATCATACTGAATAATTATGTGTCAGCTGCATAAGTGTTCCCAAATCACCCATCCACGAACTTCCATCTTGGATCCTTTGACCCGTTCCGTTAAGGACTTTGCCAATCACGTCTGCCACATACGCTAGATGGCTCATTGAAGAGTGTAGCTGAATAAAAAATACTTTGTTTTAAAATTAGTATGTCCCTTTCTGGATTAAAAAATACCCACAGACTACTAGGACCGACAACCGCATCTTAGACTCATCTGATGGTGACTAAACACAAATATCGGGTACACAGCCCTTAATGAAGTAGGTAAAAAAGCTAAGTTGAGTGTGCTCGACTACAAGATACCCGCTACCCACAGCATAGTCCAGTAAACTATGAGACTTAAAAACAATTACTCTTTAATTAAAAGTTCAATAATAACGTCAAAATAAACAAAGGTAAAATACATTAGTTTCTTCGTTGGCACTAAGTTATAATACCCTTGTACCCTATAGTTACCGGCTATAAATAGCGTAGTAATAGATGTTAAGAGCTTACTGCTAGTTCCACTGAAAGAATCTTTTTAAGATTGATTTTTGTTTTCTAAATCTCTATAAATAAATCCCCTATAAATATAATTTATTATAGGCATAGTTCAAGGACTTGAGAATCTAGTAACATTTTTCAAAATTCGTTTTTTTCTTCCCCTAAGAATCCGAAGATTAAAACCTTGGAGTAAGACTTTATTCGAGAAAACTTTTTAACATTTAATCACAAATTTAACCAGCTGAAACGTTATGTATTTATTTTATATCATTGAATCATTGATCTGCCAAACCAGTTAGTTTTTTAACCTTGGCCTGATCCTGGGTAGCACTTAAGTGAATGCGAATCATACCTATATAGATCATAGTAAGTATATACAATTACCTGAAGAAAAGAGTGGGCTGACCATAACAATTTCTGGTGCAGCTCACACAATGAAACATTTTATATGCCAGGGTTGAAATTCATTACCAATCAATCTTACCTAACAACCATAAAGAACCTTTTATTTCAGCGCTATATCTGGCTCTTAATATATAATAGCTTGGATTTTTTTTCGGATAATAATCTTTAAACAAGCTGAACAAAGTGGGAATGCTATGATATGCATGTGAGGACTAATCGAATAGGAAACACTCGACATCGTCTATATTTATTAGCAGATTTGCTACAGTTCTTACCTTTTAAGTTCATGACTTTTTAATAATATCCTTTAACAGTACATTCGCCTTACCTCTCTTTAGATCTTAGGCTTCGCTCCTTCTATCCATATTTTGTGGAACTTTACCAACTTTACGTCAATCCTGCGCTATTGATAGCTATTTTAAAAGCGTGTCAAAGAGATCAATTAGGTAACATCTGAACTTTGCGCCCTATGGCAACTTAAGAAAAGAATCATTTATTTTATTAGTATTATATTCGTTTTTATTCGTTTTTTCGTCTTTTAGAGAAGCGACATCACGTAAAAGTTTTAAGTCTTAGTCGTCTTTAAAATCATTAGTTTATGAAGTATGCACTTTTTAAGAAGTATAGTTTCGGCATGAGTTAGCTTTAATCCAATATTACGCAATCCGATTGTGTGGTGCTCAGGATCAGTTCTGGCTAATTTTGCATCTTTAGAAGGGTCTTCGTCTAGTATGACAATTGTAATGTTTGGCATTTTAATTGTCGGGAGTTGCAAGTAATTTTCAATAACATTCTGATTGGTTATATTGAAATTGGTATCGCTTCCAATTTCTGGGGCGTTTGCATTTTCTTCTTGATTAGTTATTTCCACAAAGCAAAGCTTTATCAGATATCTCATTATTGTCTGAATCTTCTTTGTATCACTTTTATCCTCGGGTATTCCAAGAACAGATCTAAGGGCGGCTTTTAGAATTTCACGTTGATGGCTGGTTCTCACTTTATTCGTAATCGCATTTTCAACAATTTCAAGTTGAAGACAATATAATAAAGCTTATGAAATGAATGTGGTTAATAGTAATATATTCTGTTTTGAGCCGTCAACTCGGACTTACCAATGCAAACCGCAAATCGCCGCATTTTAGATATAACCTTTGCTGTTCTCATACATAGCCTTATATAGCCAATGTAGTTATAGGAAATCCATTAGTCAGACTATAAATAAGACTATTTCTGCTGAAAAGTGACGAATTGCCATAGCAACGGTATCTCGTGTGAAAATGTTACAGCAGCACAAAAGTGGTTTGAAGTACCCCTTAAAGAATACCCTGGCAACAATAGTGAAGTCAAAGGCACAGACAAGGATTTATTTTTTATTATTTTTATTTTATTATTATTATTATTATTATTATTATTATACGGAGAAAGTTATAGGCACTGTAACAAGCTATGTAAAGCAAACCTGCGCTTGGATACAGATTCATCTCTTCGTTTGTACCATTTTAGTTACTTAACTTATAAGGAAAAGGCATGTACCTAAATCAATTGTCTGATACTCTCTACATACTCTAAAACAAGTTCCCTAAACCGTTTGCACCTTATGCCATAGTTGGGAACCAAACACCAACACAATATGTAAACAAAGCAGAACCAATGTGCATGCTTTCTTTTTGTAATCGTAAGAGGTCCATATAAGTCCATGCTATAATGTAATGTAAATATAACTAAAAGAGGTAAAATTCTTTTTGAATAAAATATTAGACAATATTCCGAAATCCTATCTGTATAATTTTGCTATTATTATAAAAAATCTATGAGAGACAATTTTTTATAAGCACTTCTTACATAAGAAAGAATAACATTTTTACGCCTTTTTGGGTGCGTCAGAGCTTCGTGACATGATAATGTTTACAGGGCCCATGGTAGATGCTTGATTTCCTTCCCGTTGATATTTTTCAAGCGCCTTCTTATCTTTTACAATGACAACAGTAATAGGTGGCATCTGTATTTCGGGGAGGCTTACGTTGTTTTTCAGCGTATTCAAATTAGCTATATTATGTTTTGCACCTGCTGTCTTTTGTTTTTCTTGGTAGTCATGTAAACGTTTCTTAATATTCTTTAAGAAATCACTATCGGAAGCCATTGGTTTGGTTGAACTATGTTCAAATTGGATAAAAAACAGTAGAGCTATGTGTGGATAGTGTTGCTATAGGTTAATTCGGCTTTGACCAAGTGAATTATAAACTCACCAAGGGCCACAGTACAGATCCGCATTTCGGAATCTTCTAACAGCACCAATATTTCAAATAAAATATTTTTAGCCGCCGTTTAAGTCGCAGAGAATGCAATCCGTATACAAATTGCATTTTGCACATCTTATCAAATTAAGAGGTTACATCACGTTTTGGTCAGCGTCTACACTGAAAGCACCGGGGTATCAGAATTATTCAACTGCTATGTTCTATGAAGGAAAACTAACCTATTTTGATTAAATAACATTTTGTATTCGATAATTGCAAGAGCTCAACCCTTTGGAGAGTGGAAGCTTATTATTTGGCCATTAATTGGTGGCCATTTCGTTAAATTTATTGCTATGGCTTAAATTGGAAAACTCCGACGGGTTAAGGCAACGTTTTTCAAGTTCCAGCACCCAAGACATTTCTCATTTGAATTTTTAGGGGCTTAATGCAAAAACACACGATTGCTGTGACTTGTGCTGAACTCGCAGCTAACCTGTTTTTCAGGAATACTGTAATTTTGTACTGTAATGACTAACGCTAACTAATTGTTCTTCCCTTGCAGAAAGTTCCGGTGTGCCTCATACAGTTTATAAGGGTAATCAGAGGGAGTATGCAAAGGAGTGCTTGATGATCTACGACAAGGAGACGGGTGCTATCACAATAGAGAAGCTGAACCACAACATACAAGTGAAGAAGACAAGGTGAGTGTGGTACGGTTGAGATCTAAGCACAGTGAGCAGCGTCTTTCGTTTTTTCAGGAGCGAGGTTACACACAAGCCAGTTCTTCTGCCAGTTCAGAATGCGGGCATGAATATGGCCCAAGGCCAAGGTCCTATTCAGGCTCAGGCTCAGGGCATCAACGGTGCTGGACTGGCCCCAGTAATGGCAGCTTCTGGACAAGGATCTGGATCGGCAAACAAACTGGAGAACAGCACCATGCGGATAACATCAAAGACAAAGGTTTCAACAGGCAGTCGCAGGAATAATATAAGTAAGTGACTCAATGACCAGATGAATCAGAGATTAAAGCAAAAAGGCATATTTAAATGCCAATATAATATTAATGACAGTTCCTTTTCAAAAAAATATTTTTTTACGATGCTTTTTAGTTGACTTCAAGCCGCGCAATTCGCCCATGCAGCAGAGCTCACCATCGCGTCCAGTGGCCACCCATCGCAGCCCCCAGTCTGCTCCAGCGTAGGTTTTTACCCTTCTGCAGCTAGGCGATTGAAATAAATGCACTGCTTTTTTCAGTTGGGATGCAAATAATGCACAGCAGACATTGCCTAGTATTCCTATGATCACGGACGACGATGACTTTGGGTTGAGGGCTGCCTTCCACAACGGCGGACAGGCAAATACCTCGGGCTCCTCGACTGGGTCGGTGGGGGGTCAACCAGAATACGGTTCCATGTCGTCGTCCGCGCACATGGGCAAGCAGCGACAGGCCCCTCAGCATAGCCAAGCCAAGCGCCAGCAGATGCATCAGCGCTCCAGTCCGCCAATGGCCCAACAGCAACACCAGCAGCCATCTGGCTACGGTCGTGGGTACAACAGCAGCAACAACCAATACGCACAACATCAGCAGCAGCATCAACAGCCGAACATACAGCAGCAACCCCAACGACATTCTCCACAGCAACACCATCAGCAGCAGCGTCCTTCTGGCTTTGGTCACGGAAATAGCATGCCAATGGACTTTGATTCACCAAGAGAGCATGATCTGACCTCGCAATCGGTGGCGCAAGCGGCTGCTGTTCTGGAACAGGTAGGTTTCACGACTCATTTTGATCGACGCTGTGCTGAGCTGGGTATTTGGTTTTTGCAGCAAATTGGCGGCGCACTGAGTGCCTCCAGCTCCAGCTCGGAATCCGACTCTAGCGACAGTGACAGCGGCAGTGATTCCGATGACAGCACCGATGATGATCGCTCTACGGAAAGGCAACAGCCACCACCACAACAGCAGATGCACAATCATCAGCATCAGCATCACCTACAGCAACAGTCTCAGCAGCACCTGAACCAGCTGCCCAACTTGGGCCTAGGCTCCATATCACCATCCTACAGCAATAGTCATCATCAGCAGCAGCAGCAATCGCATCATCATAAGCAGCAGCAAATGCAACAACAACAACAGCAGAAGCAGCAATCCGGCATTTATGCATCCAACGGTGGCTTTCCAAACGACTTGCTACAGAACGATCTGCAATTGTCCTCAAATTCGTCCGAAGATGATGACGATTAGCTGTGCATGTCTTGACATAATTTAATAATTTCACAAATCGAACGGCAACAACAATTATTGATATTTTGTCTATATGCGTGTAATTAAGTTGTAATTATTGAGGGGTGAATTTACTTGCTAGTGAAATTTTTATAAATAAATTCTTAGTTTTACACCACGATATACACGAACATACATTAATTAATTTTAATCACTAATTTTAAACCTTCCAAATGTGCAGGAAAACACTGAATACAAACAAGAAAAAGAAAATCACGACTTACTCCTAATTTTCGCCAATACATATTTCAATGTAAATTAATTTTAAACACAAATTCGAAGGTTATGTGAAACTTGTTGAAAGTCCTAAAGGAGATCGCACGCAAATACATACATATAGATCAACAATAAATAAAAGCAGAAGCAAACGAAGTAGACGATGCAACTACGGAAATTATTTAGTTTTTAATAATGCTGCAAATATTATACATGATTTTTAAGATAAGAACATCATTAAATAACCACAGCGGATTTTTGCCATTATTTACGCATTTTACTCTAAGCCTGAAATCATTTAAATTATTCAGATACCAAAAGCGCGAAAATAACTATTGAAATGTACTCTTGTTTTTTTTATATTTTATTTCTCTCATCTTATGTAATCAATATTTTTGTTCTTTATTATGGTTACGAAAAATAAACACTAAATGAATGTTCGCCTTTGATAAATTTGTTAGCTAAGTATATCACGAATGTTTTTAGTCTTTTATCTATATCATTAGTTACCTACTTGTGCGGTATGAAGACATTTAGGTTTTTATCCCATGTTTTATTTGAATTTATTTGTAGTTCTTTAATTAATTTTAAAAATATTTTATTATGATTTTGTTATGCGCTTGCAATAGTTAAAAGCAACGAGAAAATGAAATAAATGTGAAACGAATGAAAATGCCTGGTTTATTGCTTCCCATTCCAAAGAGTTGGCATCAGTCGCTCAGCAGTAATAACTCACACAAAACATAACTCCTTCCATTTGTATGAGCGTGCTCGAAGTCCAGACACACACTTACTAACATTAACACTATTTAATTTGCCAAGCCAACAATGAATTGTATTTATAAAGTACCATCCACGAGAAAACGACCAATATCTGAGAACAGTCAGAAGCATACGGAGATGACACCAATTATTTTTTGTACATTCTACATGAGAATATGTCTAGGATTAAATTGTTTTGCAGTCCATGACGATTTGTTTGTGGAATTCACCTGTTGGAGCACTACTATTGAGCATCAATAAAACACCAAAAATAATTACAAACAAATCAATAACTAAAGAAAATCAACAAATTGATTCAGATAATCATAAGCACAATATACATATGCAAAGAATCTAGAAATAATTATATAACTAATTCTAAATGGAATCCGAAAATGCCTAAGATCACAATGAAATCAAGCGACTAACTTAGTCTAATTGGTAAGAAAAATATATATATTATATACAAACAAGCATGTACACGACTTTATATACAAACATATAAATATTACTTTCAGTTAAATTAGTTCTAATGCCGACCATTAAACAGTCAACAAATCAAACTAAACTATGAACTACGTTTTTAAATATCTGGGTAAGAGAACTGTTCTTGACTTTTTTTCTTCGACGGATTTGATGTATTTGAGATACATATATTTATTGGGGAAAATGTACTCGCTCGACAATTAAACATTCGGCTTGTAACTTTACCAATCATCTTTAATTAAAGAGCAAGTCTGATAAAGTCTAAAAATCGTGTTGATGGATCGTGCTGGATCGTATGATCTGACCCAATTAGCGAAATTTAATTATTTTTCAAGGACATTTTAACGTAAAAATGAGATAAAAGCTATATAAGATAGAAAAATCACCATATTATATAATTTTTAGAGTTATTGAGTTCCATTTTTCACTTGACCAGGACCGTTTTTACTCAAACTAAATTCGAAATCGAATCAGAGACCCCTGGAAACCTAAAGACCTAAAGATTTGATCGACCTTTTCGAAAGAAAACCTTTTCTTGCTTGTGTTGTTTGTCGTTCTGAATGAAATGGCTGTTTTAGATTCCTGGGACCACTTTTATTACATTCAGCAACTCAAACCGGAAATCTTTTAATCTATCACCGCTAATTTAGCAGAAAAGCAGCAAAAAAAGATAGGTTTTCACGCCCAACGTTTCTTAACTCAGTTAAGTTCTATATGTTCTTGAAAGGGTATTTTAAATGGCTAATCGATTTGCCTTGACATAATTTATTTAAATAAGATAATTCTTCTGTTGGCCTTTTTATTGGTATATTATATATTGTCTTTTTATTAACTTGGCAACGATTGTACATATATTATTGACTATTCTACAGGAGGTATCGAAAATGAATAAGTAAAAATTTTGTCTCTGAAGGAAGTCATTTAAATTTTCACATAAACGAGCACATTTGTGACTATTTAAATATATTTATAGACATTTGAAAATATTTCGATTCTTATTTATGCAGTATCATATTAAATTTGTTAATGGCCTCGCCAACATATTTTTCCTTTTCGGCCAGCTCGGATTTGAGCAGTGTGCGCAATTCTTGTAGATTGGGCATTGTCCGGCAATCGCGAATATTGAGAAGCGTCCTAAAGACGGTCTCCCACATCTGACGCTGGAAGTAGCGCGGAAGGGCTGTCTTAGGCATCCAAACGCCACTTGGATTCCGTTGTACTACCTCCATATAGCTGCCAAAGAGCAGCACATGCATGACACCCACCAGGCCGAATAAATCGAGCTGATACGTCCACGGCCGATTTGTGCGCATCTCAATGCACTTGAACAGGTCATGGTGATGCACATAATTGAATGTCTGATTGGGCGGAAAGCGCCTGGTATCGATAGACACGCCAAAGTCAATAAGCTGCAGGCTAACATCATTGGGGTGCGCACACAATCTGAAAGAGACACATAGTTGATGTAGTAGTTCTATTAGTGAAATTGTAGGTTGCTCTTACGGTCTCATAAGCAGAAAGTTATCCGCTTTAATGTCAGCATGAATTATCCCCAAGGCGTGAAGATGATCCACGATATCCAGCATCTGGCAACTTAGATGAATCACCACGTACTCGTCCAGATTTTTGCATGTGTCACTCTTCATTTTGTTGCACACAGAGATCAGCGAACCATAATCCGAAAAGTCAGAGATGTAGACACTGGAATTGTTGCCCACCAATGCATAATCAAAATGTGTATATGCTGGAATCTAAAAGATACATAGATTTAAATGATTAGTCATAAATGCCATAGTTTCATATTTATATAATGGAATTTTTATAAATACTCAAATTAACTATAATCAAGTTTCGGAAAACAAGGTTTTTTTTCGAAGCAGGTATAGTCATATTTGTTTAGTTAAGAATCCAGAATGAAGCTTTAATTTATGTAGTTTTTAGATTAGAATACCACCTCAGCTGCGTTAGGTCTTAAGGGGTTACATTACTGTAGACCATTTTCACTCTTTTTTAGTGATTTTCGTAGAGAAGGATAGGTATAAATGAATTGAATTTTGAGACGTTAATAGGCGTATATCGGAGGTAAAAAATTTGTTTGCTTAAAATAAAAACCGGTCGATTAATGAATAGGAAAATAATATGAAAATGTACATAACTTTGTTATTTTTAACCAAAGACACATATACCATTACCATTAGTCAAATTGCAAACTGCAAGAGAATACGGAAGATAGCTTTCTATATTGTTTTAGTTGGTTTTCTGATCGCTTGTAGCTTTCATTCGGAATACTTTGCAAGGATTTTTAATATTTTATAATTGGACGGGCATTGTTTTCTTGAACTATAAACCTCACCATTTCCTCGCTGGTTAATCGGCTGTGAACCTCCAGGGTAATGTAGAACTCCCAGTAGTTGGCCGGCCTCTCCTGCTTCAAAGCCACCTTCTTGCCGGTTTTTATGTGCCGTCCAGAGTAGATCGTGCCGTACGATCCTTTACCAATCATCTTGACCACCTCGAACTCCTCGTCATTCACCTCAATTTGGACATTGGGTCGCAGACGCTTTACCTGGCCCACCAATTGGCAGTGAGGTAGCTTCTCAATATACATCGAGAAGTCAATTTCGTCCAGCAGAGAATTAATGAGGTCTACGTTGAACGGGTTAACATTAGTATCGGCCAATGTTTGGCTTAGCGCTGACTTGTCCATGTTTGCCTTAAAGTGTACGAACTGGTCTCGCGGAGGTGTCTCATTATCAGACTGGGACCATGAATGATGCGATTGCTTAGGCGTTACCGGCGTGGTCTTATAGTAAATGCTCAGGTCGTCTTCCTCTTCCGGCTCCGTTTTTTCAGCCGGCTGAATTGCAGCTAGAGGCGGAGGAAGCAGCGTGGAATTCTTAATCATGCTGATGTTAGTGGCAAACATCTCAGTGGCAGCATTTAGTTCAAAGAAGTTATCGGACTGCTTTCCACTTTCCCTCGATCCGCTTGCATTGGTAGATTTCCTAGGTGAGCGAGACGTAGAATCGCTGACAAACTTCAGTGTTCCTGCGGAACTGGGACCGTCTACTGAACCTGGAATATGTGGCGGACAGCTGCTCAGCTCTGTGCAATCATTCATAAACGATGCGATCATGTGAGATGGCCCTACAACTTCCTGCTTTTTTACTGGTTCCTTATGCACCACTGACAGCTGAGTTTCAGGCACCGTGCAGTCCAAGGTAAAACTGCAGCCTATTTGCGGCGTTGTCTTCAAATCCGAAATAATCTCTGGCTGTGTTTCGTCGAGGAAGATCTCGAACTTCTTCTGCAGAGCCGGCGCTCCAGGGTTGGGTGCAGACGCAGGTTGTGTCTCAGGCACAAAGGACATGTCGTTCATGAAAGAGTCCGCCAACTGGCTGACTTCCGGTGCGGCGGAGGGTTTACTGCTAGCCTCAGCAAAGGAGGCAGCAATGGAGTCCTGAATCCTTCTCATTGGCTTTGTATAAAGATCGGGTGTTGTCTGGTCGCAAACACGCTTGGAGGCGTCCTGTAAAATGGGAGAGCCGAAAGCCTTCATCTTGGTTGGCGTCTTGCCAAAGAGTCCGCAAAGGTCGTTTTCGTCATCGAGTGTGGGAAGCTTTAGTGGTGTCAATTCTCCGGCAGCTAGCGTGCATTCTGGAAAGCCGACAGGCAATCGTGGCAACGTTTCAGTTTTGTCTTCCTGGAAGCAAGGCAGAGCCCTGGGAATTGTTTCCGTCTTATCCTCCTGGAAGCGTAGGGACTTCATCAACGGTACGCTGGGGGCATTAGGCTCCCAAAGTTCGCGGCACGAAAAGTTGCCGCCAGGTTGTTTCTCCTGTTCCACGCGGACTGTGGAGCTGTCAGGACCAGCCAAGCGCTGGAGTCTCAGTGGTCCAGGGGTGCTCTCTTCACTCTTGGTGGTCAGAGTAAGTGCAGTGCGTGAACCAGGGGAAGAAGAAGAAGAAGTGATGGTCGACTTAGTAGTGGCGTTGGTGTTCGCCGAGCTTTGGGTGCCGTGCTCCGAGGTTTCCAGAATGGTGGACAACTGTTTGCGTAACATGGGTGACCGTGACTCCACTGGGGACTCAGTGGAGGTAGGAGAGAGAGCAGGCTCCTCCGCCGGCGACAGTTCTTTAAGCACAGTGCCAAACTGACGGGCCGGTGCCTGCTTCTGCGTACCCTTCGGCGTACTTATACCGTGCGACTTGATGAACATGTTGAACACTTGCGTGGAGCAAGTCTCATCACCGTCGAAAACGGATGTGGGTTTCATAATTGGAGCAGGTTCAAGCTCATCTGGGTCCTCGTATATCTCTATATTACGTGGAGGTGGATCTGGTACAGCAAAGTTGTCATCTGGAGTTGAAACAGAATCCTCAAATATTTTAATCTTTGGCAGCACATCAGGCTGTTGGGATAAAACAGGCGGTTGAGATAAATCTGCAGAAGGCTTTGCCGGAATAACGTCTTCTAAGGCTGCCGGTCCCGCAGCCTCAGCCTTATCTTCTTCCTCCACTGCTAAGGCCCTTCGCGGCATCATGGACTTTCTGGAGAAAGCTGGAAAGAAACTCTTGCGGCGCGGCATTTCGGCCCCGGGCAGGCATACAGTCTCTTCCATATCAAAGTCGCCAATGACCGTGAGATTCCGTTTCTGCCGCCACTTGACTGCCAGCAGCTCCTCTCCTTGGTACTCAGTCTGCTCATCGTCGTTGTAGATCTGGTCGAAAACGACTTGAATGTTAGCCACAGCTGGGGGCTTAAAATACTTGTCTAGCTCGTCTGGCTTTTGCGGCTTAGAAGTGGTAGCGAAGTTTGGATAGCAGCGTATTCCTCTGAGCTCGCTGCCAGTGCCCCACCACAAGTCGTTTCGGAGGACTAATGGATGCTGTGGATCTTGTCGTTTTAGATGAGTGTAAGCACGGTACTCCTCGGGAGAGAATTCAAGATTGGGGCGCGGGTATAGCATTGCTTTATTATAGCACGGTAGTCCATTTGCTTCTGGCTCGTCCTCAATTGTTACTGGTGTCACCCATTCCCCCAAAGGCTTGTTCTTGGCCACAAAGTTAGGCGGGAATTGAAAGGGTTTTTCCAGGCGTCGTTCATATTTGGTGATTACTGGCAGCGCATACTCGTCCACATGTATATCGAACCCTAGATCAGATGAGGAGTTCCTGCCGAAGATTTTCCCTTGCTTATGCGTCTTGGCATGTGCCTTGTTCCAAGGCATTGACTCCTTGAGGTTCTCCACCCCACGAGCAGCGTCGACGATTGAGTGATGGATTGGATTTACTTCTTGATCAACCACAGGCTGCAGTATATTCGAGTCGGCGTTCTCGTCCCTGAAAACCTCGACGTTACGATCGGCATTGTGCTTACGGCTAGTGCTTGGGCCATCCATCTAAAAGTATCACAGTTTAAAAATTGTATGAGTACATTTAATGTCACAAAGATCCCTACAATTTCGCTTTTTTATTTATCTTAATAACCATAGTTGGCAACAATTAGTACTGGTGAATATAATACAACTTAAGAAAGGAAGCAAACTTGCAGGTTGATAAGAACAATAGTCCAAATATATGGTTATAGGAAAATGCACTACTCAAATTTATCTACACATTCTAAATAAATTGGTTTTGGGTGCACAACGGAAAAATGCATAACAAGACTGAAATATATAAATTATTTAAATGAGTTGTAAAAGCCGCTAAAGTTTTTGTGACATTTAAATTCACAATTCTCTCACCTGCACCACGCCCGGAAATTCGCTTTTTACCGCAGCTCCGGTGCGCACACTTCCGACCGTAATTGTATTTGAGCCCCGTTGGCGGCGTCCCTGCAATGACTGCAAGGCCAGCCGACGCTCGTTAAGCTCTTGGTTGACAGCGTCGGCCTGCTCTCCGTCAGAGTACAGCATGCGCTGGCCCACCGTATACCCAAAATGCTGGTGCGCCTCCCTAAGCTCATCTAGCGGCTTGGCACGGCACTGGAGGCCCAGGCGAAAGATCTCGTCGGCCTTGTGCATGTTGCCGCTCAGGTCGCAACAGTACGCCCAAGCGATGTAGAAATCCGCCACCATTGTGCCGGTTCCGCGACGGTACATCTCCTGGTATAACTCAAGCGGGTTCTTCTGCTCCTGCGCCTAGAAGTGGGCAGTGAAGTGAGTAAGTTGGCCCGCAAATGTACTTCCATTACTTACGAACTTAATAAACAGCTTAATGAACCGCCTGTCCTGTTTGTATCGGTCGTCTTTCTCGAATTGGGTGAGGCAGTCTTTCAAAACCATCTGAAGTCTGGATTCATTGCCCCCCGCCGGATAGCTTTGTTCGATCCAGCAGATGTATGTGTGCCATGGACCCAGGGGATCATCGCCCACATAGTTCTCCACATCGTTCTTTAACTTGTTGCGCTGCGCTACTAGCTCCTGACTCTGTGCGGAGTCCAGGCTGAGCGAGGCCTGCAGCAGGCTAATGTTGCGACCGGTGGCCAACGGCTGGATGTTCTCCTTAGCAGTATCAAAGTCCATTTTGGCGTTGATTTGTGGACATAGAAACTAGTCTTTCACTGCATTACAAATAACGGGGCCGTACGAAGCAAAAATACGCGCCGTAAAAAATGCTAGGGATATCACTTGTGCAATCGACCTATCGATATGTGAAATTTGATGTACGCCGATACTTTGAGGATAATATATATACGACATTCACTCAGGTTGGCAGCTCAGTTAAATATCACACATAAAATTCGAAGGAGGCATTTAAAAATGTTTTAAGCCAACTTATTTAGCATACGGCCTAGCAATCAGCAGTGCTTAAATTTAAGCTGGCTAAAACTCCTTATCTTTTGCTTTTGCTCTTTTTTATTTGAACCGGAAATGGACCCGCCATCGCAGACTTCCAATATATTTTCCAATAAGAATATAATTAAAATGTCCCTCTTAAGTTAAATCCTATATAATGAGTCCTATATTTAACTCTATAACAAACACAACTGGCAATTCAAGAGGTGTGACCACTTTTGACAATTTTCTTTAATTTGGTCACATTGGTTCCTAAGCGAAATAAATCATAATATCGCTCGCAAATTTTTGCAAACGAATTATGTAGAACTTCGTAATGGACTTTAGACGAACTTAAAATTAATGACTAAATTTATCGAAAAGTTTTCAGCCGCACTTTTTACCCAATCAATTTTGTTATTTAGTCATTTAGCGGTATATAAGATATCCCGAAATAATAAATATATATTTATCGATACATTGATTTCAAGTCAGAACAATATCCCAATAGAAATACATTTTTGTGTAGAAAATATCGATAAACTGATATACTTTTGTCAACCCTAGTCGCGGCTGCCTAGACTTTAACTATACAATTCGCCTCAACAGGTGTTGCTTAATTGGATAAAAACCTCGATATGGGCGACGTCACAGGACTAAGCAATGCCGAAGCTGACGAGCTGTGCAAAAAGCCGGAGGCGGCCACCAAGGCAAGTCTTTTAAAAGTGTAGTTTTAACAATCCAAAAATTAAAACTTGCACGTTGTCCTTCCAGGACTTTCTATTCCAGCAAACGATGTACCGGATCAAGGATCCACGCCGGTCGCTGCCCTTTTACACGGGTGTTTTGGGGATGACCTTGCTGGTGAAGCTGGATTTCCCCGAGGCAAAGTTCTCCTTGTATTTTATGGGGTAAGGTTAAGTGGCTGCGGCTTATCTAAGTAGTGTACGTGCTTATTATCCGGCGATAACAATGGGTTTTTCTATTTTCCCAGCTACGAGAACGCCGCCGATGTGCCCAAGGATCCAAAGGAGCGACGCAGCTGGGCAATGAGCCGCAAGGCCACTGTTGAACTGACCCAGTAAGTGCTTAAGTAAAACCGTACCTAATAAATAATAATATAATATAGTATACTATAAAATAATAATAATATTAATCCTGCAAGTGTTTCCTAAACAGAACTTACTGATTTCTTGACCACCATATTTAACCCTGGTCGACATTGAGCATGACCATATTTATATTAAATATTAAATGATAATATTTTAAATTAAAATAAATTAATAATTAAATTAAAAAACGACTGTTTCAAATTGCATAGCTCAACTCTTGCAATTTAGATAACCATTTTCTTTTCTATTTATTTTGAAAATTATATTACTAAATTAAGAGAAATTAATAAAATAAATAAAATAATTAGAAAAACTAAAACACTCACATAATATTCTCTATATATTTTTCTTAGCAATTGGGGAACTGAAAGCGACCCAGATCAGAGCTACCACACTGGCAACAACGACCCTCGTGGCTTTGGGCATATTGGACTCATGGTTCCTGATGTCTATGCAGCCTGCCAGCGGTAAGAAAGGCGTCCTGATGATTGAATTCTCCTTAATCCTTGGATTCCATTTCACAGATTCCAGGAGCTTGGCGTCGAGTTTATTAAGAAGCCCGATGATGGCCGTATGAAGGGTTTGGCTTTCATTAAGGATCCCGACGGTTACTGGATTGAAATCTTTAATGCCCACTCTGTCTAAACCTATTCTCTCTGGCAGTGATTTTTTTATTTTTTTCATATTGAACGTTTATCTGTCACTGAACCTTAATTGCCTGCGACACATCTGAGCTGTAGAGTGTAATCTCCGAAGGAGTCGTTAAAATAAAAAGAGAATGTCCAACAATTGCGCTGTCCTTATTCACGCATATAGACATGTCCCAGCTGCTGCTGCACCTGTCAACTCTGTCCCTAAAATAATTGGCTCCTGTGTCCTACCGGCTTGGTATTTTCACACGCTAATTATTATTTACATCGCGGACAGTCACGTTTTTGTTAAGTAAATGTGTTACCCATTCGAACATGGGGTCTTTGCCCAGACGGTCTGCGAATGTCCCGTCGACACAGGGGTGGTTGGGAGGTGACTAGCCACTAATAATAGTCAAATATGGGAGCGAGTTATTTGTTGGGTGTCGAATATGGAATTTTGCAATTTAAGTTCGTGTATTCGGCCGCTCGCAAACAGTTCCTGCCAGGAGTTTGTCCTGTAAGTGTCCACAGTTCATAAACAAGATGGAAATTTCGGAGCCCAGCATCGGCATTTTCTACATGAGCAAAATGCTGGCTCTGGCTCCATATGCCATTAGTCGGAACTCTACAAGCAAAGTGGTAATCCGCCGCAGCTGGATATTCACGATCTACTCAGCCACAGTGACAGTGATATTGGGTGAGTATGGGTGGGGTTGAAGTGGAGCATCCCCTCAATCGGACTGAAAACTATTTAACTGCCCCTAGTATGCCTCACTTATTGGGGACTGCTCTTCGATGCAAACTCGGAAATACCCGTGCGGTAAGTACTCTGCCTTGTTGCAGGAAGTGTATGAATAATTTCACCTTTTTATAGTATTTATCGTCGTTCTTTTACTGATCTGTTTGTCGTATTCGTCCCAATTGCAAAGGATGTCAGTCTAAAAATAGCACTTCTGATGAAACCTATTTTCCACGCCTAAGCTCTTAAAGTGCCACTGTATTAGATTGGCTTTCAACCCATGCTGTGACATTTTTGTTGAGTTTGTACATACTATATTTATTTATTGCCAATCGCTTACCACTTATACGACTAATTAAAAAAGTAAAGAAGACAAGGATAATTTTCCTTAACTACTACGTTTATTATATCACCGAGCAAGCTAAAAGCTATTAAATAAATAATGGGGCAAATGTTTTAAAGATAAATGCCTAAGTTGATGTTAAGTATCGTTGTTTCCTACCGATTCGGTAGAAATGCTTTTGCTGATAGAAGTTAGCTTCTTTTCCGAAGGAGTCGTTAAAATAAATAAGAGAATGTCCAACAATTGCGCTGTCCTTATTCTCGCATATAGACATGTCCCAGCTGCTGCTGCAACTGTCAACTCTGTCCCCAAAATTATTGGCTCCTGTGTCCTATCGGCTTGGTATTTTCACACGCTAATTATTATTTACATCGCGGGCAGCCACGTTTTTGATAAGTAAATGTGTTACCCATTCGAACCTGGAGTGTTTGCCCAGACGGTTTGCGAATGTCCACGGGTAGCCGGGTGGTGGGTGCTGGGTGGTGACTAGTCACTAATAATTGTCAAATATGGGAGTGTGTTATTTGTTTGGTGTCGAATATGGAATTTTTCAATTTAAGTTCGTGTATTCGGCCGCTCGAAAACAGTTCCTCCCAGGAGTTTGTCCTGTAAGTGTCCACAGTTCGTTATCAAGATGGAAATTTCAGAGCCCAACATCGGCATTTTCTACATTAGCAAAGTGCTGGCTCTGGCTCCATATGCCATTAGTCGGAACTCTGAAAGCCAAGTGGATATCCGCCGCAGCTGGATATTCACGATCTACTCAGCCACACTGACAGTGGTAATGGGTGAGTATGGGTGGGGCTGGAGAATCCCCTCAACCGGAATGAAAGCTATTTAACTGCCCCTAGTATGCCTCACCTATTGGGGCCTGCTGTTCGATGCATACTCGGAAATAACCGTGCGGTAAGTACTCTGCCTTGCTGCAGGAAGTGTATGAATAATTCCTTCTTTTTATTATATTAGTCTATTTCATATTTCTGGGCCGTTCTATTACTGTTCTGCTTGTCGTATTCGTCCCAATTGCAAGGGATGCCAGTCAAAAAATACCACTTCTGATGAAACCTATTTTCCAAAGTGTCACTGTATAAGATTGGTTTTGAACCCTTGCTGTGACATTTTTGTTGAGTTTGTACATACTATATTTATTTATATTAAGTTGATGTTAAATATCGTTGCTTCCTACCGACTCGATGCTTTTGCTGATAGAAGTTAGCTTCTTTCTTTGTTTTTTTTTTGTTACCTATTAAATACTTATGTTGACCCGCCAATCTAATATCGAATTTGGCAGACAATGCTATTATTATGACTCCTACTGTGTGTCTATTTACCTATCTCAACCTTTTTCTATCTAATTATCACCTTTGCTTCCTTCCAATCACATTTGATCTTGACACATTAATTGCTCAAACCAACTGCAAAACAACCAATCAACAAATCAAAAGTGCATCTTTTAGAATGAAATCGGCTACGTCGAAGGTGGTAACAGCCCTGGATGTGTCTGTGGTGGTCATGGCCATCGTATCGGGTGTATACTGTGGGCTCTTCGGCCTAAAGGACACGCTCGAGCTGAATGCACGTCTCACTAAGGTGAGGCCCAGAGGAGCCCTCGCCCTTTGATTCACACATTTGTGTAGCCGTAACCGTAATTTCTTTCGCCAGATCGACAATACTTTGAACAACTTCAGGAGGAATCGATGGCGAGCCCTGGGTATAGCTGTAGTCTCCCTGCTGGTTATATCCGTGTTGCTCGGACTAGATGTGGGAACCTGGATGCGTCTTGCCCAGGACATGAACATTGCGCAGTCGGATGCAGGTAATTGAAATATAATTTCAAATAATACCAGAGATACGAAGATAAATTCCAATTGTTGCTTTTTTAATTTTTGTTTTTCATGTTGCGCCACGGTTACTGTCATTCCCTTGGACAGTGCTCAATGTACATTGGTATATACCCTTTTATAGCCTTTACTTCATACTCACCGCCCTGCATATCAACTTTGCGAACACCGCCTATGGCCTGGGCAGACGTTTTCAACGCTTGAACCGCATGCTTTACGGTAGCTTCCTAGGAGGTATGTGGATTCCAAAACTCTTAATACGCATGCTTACTTAACAATATCGCGCAGAGCACAAGGACTCCGGTTCCTCCAAGCCGCACAAGGTGAATACTGTAAAGACCATCAGCATGAAGCCTTCGGCGTTGCATGCGAGTCTGACCAAGCTGAATAGCGAGACTCTGCCTAGCGAGTCGCCAGGTGACAGGGCAGCAGCCCGCAGTCGCATCCTCAACGTGGAATTACTCAAACTGGTCCCTTTTCCAGCCAAAAACAAGGGGCTTCTGCTCAAGGCCATGGCTGACAGTCACGAGTCGCTTGGCAAGTGCGTCCTGCTCTTGTCCAAGTACGTTATGTCACTTCGCTCGCTTGCTTGCTAAATTATCCTAACCATTTCTAGCTCTTTTGGCATTGCGGTGCTCTTCATCCTGGTGTCCTGCCTGCTGCATCTGGTGGCCACTGCCTATTTCCTATTCCTGGAGTTGCTCAGTAAGCGGGACAACGGCTACCTGTGGGTGCAGATGCTTTGGATATGCTTTCACTTCCTCCGCCTACTCATGGTGGTGGAGCCGTGCCACCTAGCTGCACGAGAGTCGCGAAAGACCATACAGATCGTGTGCGAGATCGAGCGGAAGGTCCACGAGCCCATACTGGCCGAGGCGGTGAAGAAGTTTTGGCAGCAGTTGCTGGTGGTAGATGCAGACTTCTCCGCCTGCGGGCTGTGCCGCGTCAATCGCACTATACTAACATCGGTAACCTCCCACATGACTGTCTTTACCGTCAAAGTTCACATTTCTATCTTCTTTCAGTTCGCCTCGGCCATTGCCACCTATCTGGTCATACTTATTCAGTTCCAAAAGACCAACGGCTGAGACACGAAAGCAGATACAATTGAATTATATAAAAAGTGGTTTCATTTATTAACACTATTCACTAAACGGAGCTTTTGGATATTGTTGATCTGGTTAAGTCTGTCTATGTGCTTAAGTTTAAATTTTGCAAACAATAAAAAGAAAAACTTTGCATTCTTTAGCCGTTTGTTAGAGGTGTCCGACGAACTGCTACTGTAGAGCTATGGAAATTCTCACATCCATATCCATTGTCCCCTCCCTTTTGCGCTTACACTTAGAGCCGTAGTCTGCCATGCGACTTAGAAACCTTTCTGGTATTGCTTGGTCTCCATCCGCTGCTGCAGCAACTCCAGTTGGCGTTTCGCCTCGCACTGCGGAAAGTTGTTCAGGTCGTAGTATTGCGGGGCCAGACTAAGCAACCATTCAGCTAAAGTGGATGTGGAATGCGATTAGGTAAATATGTGAAATCAGAAGGTTGAGTACTCACGTTTAACATCCGTCACCGTTCGAATGTAGTTTTTGGTTGTCAGGACAAACTCGTTGTAGATGACCCAGTCGGGCTTGTGGTCCAAACACGTAGACGGATGGAGCTGCACGTTCTGGTTGTCCTTGATGGTTAGATAGTGGCCGGTGCGCTCCAAGTGGGCTACCTGCATGAAAAAGCCTTGGACGAGGGCCTTGCGTATGTTCACATAGTAGTCCTTTGAGGTGAATTCGGTGCTGGTGCGCCGCAGGTTAAACCGGTCCATGATCCTGGCCAGCTGCTGGCGCACGTTGTCAGCGCTCTTCAGCGACCGAAAGTTGATAAAGTTTTCATAGCACCAGTTGGGATCCTCGTTGCCTGAAAATCGAGATCAAAGCTTTAATTATTGCTTTCTAGGGGTATTATTCTTTACTCACTCTGCTTGAAGGCATGATAGACGTTCAGCAAGGTTAAATGATCCCCGTCGATATGAGCGAACCGCATCTTGGCCTCATCGGCTGCCTTCTTGGCCTCGTTGGGACGCACGAAGCATTGCGGCACTTTGCCACGTTTGAATTGGTTTGGTTTTCGATTAAGCGCAAGTTCAAAACAGTTTTTTTTTTACATAAACAATTAGATTGTGCTTACTTTTCGTCAGCTAGGCAATCTAGAGGCTTAATTCAAAGATTGGTTGCATTTGTGAGTTGCAAGTGCGTAAGTTATTTGAAATTAGACGAATGAGTCCAATACAAAGTTTTGAAAGACTATGCCCCTCATCATTCCATTCGAATGATTGCTGAAAGACTGATAGGCATTTTTACGCATGTGCAACTATGCTTTCGTGTTGAATGCAAAGAACAAATAAATTGAATAAACTTTTTTCTTTGCATTGGTCGTACTTATGAAATTACTGAGGTCTGTCCACTTTGAGTCTGAGTCAGCGGCGGGTTTTCAATTTAATTGGTTAATGAAATTCACAGTTGCTACTTGTTAAGGGCAAACAAAGCATTAGGAAATTAACCTGCTCGTTGATCATATTAGATGATTAGCCTTGATATAAATGTAAACATTTAATTATAGTTCATTTACACTCAATTCATTTGACATATTTTGAAGCAAAAGTAGCAGTCGTGAATTAAAAAAGGTTCCTTTCAAATCAAAGGATAGCAATAACTACTCAAGAAGGTGACGTATTTATTGCTTTCCTTGATTCCTCTACTTAAGCCCGGAGTTTTTATGTGGTTGCTTGTTTTTTCTCACCCGACAGCATGGCCGTTATGGAAAGAATCTCGTTCGAGCAGTTGTGCTGGCAGCTAGCGATCAGCATTTTGGCCAACTGCGGATCCAAGGGGAACTCTGACATAACGGCGCCGAGGTCCGTCAGATTGCCGTCATCATCCAGTGCAGCCAGATAGTTGAGTAACTCAAGGGCTCGCATTAGAGTCTCCGGAGCCGGCGGATCCATAAAGTCAAAGTGGACCAGATCGTCGATGCCCAGCTTCTTGAGTTGTAGCACCACAGTGCCTGGCCATAGTAAATAAATAGAGAATTAGCTAAGAGTGGAATTTCAATAAATAAAAGCCATGTTACCTAAGTTAGAACGCAGAATCTCGGGATATGTGTTGTCCTGCATTTCGTTCTTAAAGGCCTTCTCTGTGTAAAGACGGAAGCACTTGCCTGGCCGCGTACGTCCGGCTCGACCCGCCCGCTGCTGGGCCGAGGCCTTAGAGATAGGCGAGACGAGCAGACTCTCCACTCGGATGCGAGGATTGTATACCTTCTGCTTGGCAAAGCCCGGGTCGATCACGAACACCACGCCGTCAATGGTAAGTGAGGTCTCAGCTATGTTGGTGGACACCACAACCTTGCGCCCTATGGCCCCGTTGGCATTCGGTGGAGGGGCCGCCTCGAAGATGCGCTGCTGCAGGTTTGGCGGCAGCGTGGAATACAGGGGAATGCACTTTAGCTCGCCGATCTCCGATCCGAGATTGTCGATCTCTCGCTTAATACGCTTGCAGGCCTCTTCGATCTCCTCCTGGCCCGTAAGAAACATGAGAATGTCGCCTGGAATTGGGAAATTAGAGATTATTTCGTAATAAGTCGTAATAAAATTAATAAATCATACCGTCATGCCTCTTTTCAAATAATTTACTAAATTAAATGTAGGTTCCCACTTACCCTCGATCTCCTCGCACATGTGTATCTGGATAACTGTGCGAATGGCGGCTTCTAGGTAATCCCTTTCGGGCTCCGGGGTGTAAAATATCTCAACAGGATGCGTGCGGCCAGGCACATTCATAAGCGGTGCGTTGTCGAAGTACTGCTGGAACTTGCCCGCATCAAGGGTGGCGGACATCACCACCAGCTTGAGGTCGTTCCGCTGGCGGATCACTTCTTTGAGCACGCCCATCAGGATGTCGGTGGCTAGAGTCCGTTCGTGTGCCTCGTCGAGCAGGATTACCTGGTATTGCTCCAGCATTGGATCGGACATAGCCTCGCGCAAAAGCATACCGTCAGTCATATACTTCAGCAGCGTCTTTGCCGAGGAGCAGTCCTCGAAACGAATAGAGTAGCCGACTTCCTCGCCCAGGTTCACATCCATTTCCTCAGAGACGCGCTGCGCCACGGACATAGCGGCCACTCGGCGGGGCTGCGTGCAGGACACGCCCTTGCGGCCTTTAGACACGGCAAAGTCCACACACCACTGCGGGATCTGCGTCGTCTTGCCAGAGCCAGTCTCGCCCACCAGCACGATACACTGGTGCTGGCTGAGCAGGCGCATGAAGTCCGCTTGGTACTCGAACACCGGCAGTGAGATGCGCTTCTTGTAAAGGTTCTGGTACCGCTGCGAGTACGGCTTGTTGGTCAGCGGGTTCATCGTTGGCGGCTGCTTGCTTGGCACAAAACCGCCGAGGATCTGCGCCACTGTGCCGGCCGCTGAAGCTGCTGCGGCCGCCGAAGATGACGCCTCCGACTCCCTGTGTTAAAAATCAAGTTAGAAACGTGCTGGCAGACACCGGTGCAGTACTCACTTCTTGGCCTTGCTGCCGTAGGTTTCCCCCACTTCGATGCGGCGCTTGGACATGCTGATCGTCTGTGTATACACTTAAAACTCGTGGCCAAGCGTTTTTGCACAAAGAAAACACGCGCTGAAAATTATTGTCAAATTTATCGGCTGCTTCTCGATAGGATGTGACACATATGACTAAGTTTCAATATATCGATATTTGTAGGATAACCGATAAGTATTTATGTCGGGATACCTTTTTCCCAAATCCGTATACTGAAACATTTATTACTACAGTAATATAACATCCAAATTATATTAATATACGCCGAAGAAGTATTACATTCCTTGATTTATTATTTATAATATATAATTCCAGCTTTGTTCCACTAGAAAAGTTAAAATTACACCATAATAAAACATTGATAAAAACGTTTATCTATCCAAGTATAAATCAAGTTTTGAGTCAAGGGACAAACATTTTGTAAAATACATTAACAGAAAATACATTTTGTATATGCGAACATAACTTAAGTGTAGTAATTTAGTGGAATTGATCAATTATCTTAACCATACTTTTATTTAAATTTTGTAAATTATTTATATAATATATATATTTATTTAAGTAATTGAATTTATAAGAAATGAATAATATTTATGAATTTAACTTAAAAACATTACATCATAAAAATGTTTAAATAGATTAAAATTAAACTTAAGTATTGATTAAATCAATAAGATGTCTACAGAACTATCGAAAAAATCCATACGACTTATATAAAACTATCGATAGCATATTTTAAAATAAAACCCCTTTGTGTTATAGATGCCACTGTTCCGTTTCGACGCTAACTTGACATACATTATTTTTTGGTATATTTTGGCGGTCTAGCTCCGGCCACACTGTCGTGTATCGATTCGGAGCTGAGGAATTTTTCCAAAAGTTTTGTAAGCGCAAAAATGCGCATTAACGCGCAGAGAAATATGTAATTGCAACACCAGGAAGACAGCGACCACCATGGAGATACCCATACAGGTGGCGGTACGAATTTACCCGCACAGGGAGCTCAAGGAGCTGGTTGCTTGCGGCGGACCCTCACAGAAGGAGGTGGACAAGGAAGACTCGGAACGCACTAAGGACACTGAGGAGGAGGCAAGCGAGGAAAAGCCTCCGCAGATTGCTGACAAAAATGGAAATGTGGAGGAGGATACTCCAGGCAAGCTGGAGCCAGAGGCAGACACCAATGGCAATGAGAACGGGACTGCTCCTGATTCTCGCGAATCTGGATACTGCGTCCAGGCTATTCCCATTAGTGCCTCCGCTCTAGGACTGCCCAGCGCGCTTCCGGGAGGCGATCCCATGGACAACATTGCGGCCGGGCTCATCCAGGTGGGACCCCACACTGTACCCGTGACCCACGCCTTAGCCAGCAGCAGCACTCAGGAACAGGTGTACCACCAGACGGTCTTTCCGCTGATCGGGCTGTTCCTTGAGGGCTTCGACGCCTCGGTGGTCACATATGGCCAGAGCGGTCAGGGCAAGAGCTACACTTTATACGGAAACGTCGAGGAAGGTGCCCAGATGGAGGGAAACGAGGGAGTTGTGCAACTCTGCGTTCGGGACATCTTTGCGCACATCTCAACGCATCCAGGTTGGATCTGCATGCAGATATAGATATATATATAGATCTTTAGTTATTTTTTTCTGATTTCAGAGAGAACTTATGCGATCAACGTGGGATTCGTGGAAATTTGTGGTGGCGAAGTCTGCGACTTGCTTGGCATGGGAAATGTTCATTGCACTAACGGAGGTTCGGTCTTCCGCTGGCTGCAGGCGGGACTTGCCGCCCGCCAGTCGATGCCAGCGCACACGCTCTTTACGCTCACATTGGAGCAGCAGTGGGTGTCCAAGGAAGGACTGCTACAGCACCGTCTGTCCACTGCCAGCTTCTGCGATCTGTGCGGCACGGAACGCTGCGGTGAACCGCCTCCTGGACGTCCCCGCGATCCAGGTCTGCACATGCTGGAGCAGGTGGTGAGCACTCTCACCGACCCCGGACTCATGTACGGGGTCAATGGAAACATTCCGTATGGCCAGACAACGCTTACCACTCTTCTAAAGGACTCATTCGGAGGACGGGCTCAGACGCTGGTGATTCTTTGCGTGTCCCCGCTGGAAGAACACCTAGCGGAGACGCTGGGTAACCTACAATTCGCGTTCAAGGTTCAGTGCGTGCGCAACTTTGTGATCATGAACACATACTCCGACGACAACACCCTGATTGTACGGCCGCCCGAGGCATTGCCTGTTGCAAATTCCGTAGGAGGACCCTTAGCGCAAGCGGGGGCAGGGGATCACTTTGGGCTGCAGTTCGCGGCCAGTCAGTGGTCCAAGTTGGTGACCAACGCAGAGGGACTGTTTTCCAAGTGATTAAAGCATCCGTCCTTCACAAGAACTTCATTAATCGTAAAACTTTTTTAGGTTGATGGACTCGAAGCTGATCAGTGAGTTGGAGAAGGAGCAGATCGAAGAGTGGCTCTTCCTCAAGCAGGAATGTGAAGAGTGCTTGAGCTCAACGGAGGCCATGCGCCAACAGAAGCAGCTGGTGCCCATTCAGGAGGCCGAAGAGCCGGAAGAGGCCAACTCTGAGCCGGTCAACTCGGAACCAGCCAACTCTGAGCCTGCTAACTCGGACAACGAAAACGACACTGACAATGAGTCGCAACGTCCAGATCTGGCCGATAAGCTGGAAGGTCTCATGGAGGAGTTTCGCGTAAAGACAGACGCCCTCATTCTATCCAGACACGCAGATTATTTGTCGAAGCACCCCAAGGCGGTTATGAACAGCCAAGAGCACGACAATGACGCTCAGCAGCCAGCGGACAAGGGTGACGAACGCAAGACCAGCATTGGTGGTAAGTGATAAGCTAGTGAAATCCATTGTGAATATCTAATATTCCTGGTATTTTTTTAACAGGTCGCAGGAGAAGCATTCAGCCAGGCGTCAGCTTAAGTACTGCAGAACTGACTATGCTGAATCGAGTCGCCTCGCAGCAGCCGCCACCAATCCACTCCGAGTTGGTCGTCGATCCCCTGGAGAGCTCCTCAGGCGAGGGATTGCGCCAGGCAGCTTTGGCCGCCGCGGCCGCTAATGCTCCCATTGAGCAGCTACAAAAAAAGCTACGCAAGCTGGCTGCTGAGATCGAGGGTCGGCAGCGACAGCTACGTGAGATTGAGCAAACAATCCAGGTGAAGCGGAATATCATCGGCGAGCTGGTAAAGAACAGCGACACGCGCAGCCATGCCAAGCAGAGGTTTCACAAGAAACGGGGAAAACTGGAGGCCGAGTGCGATAAAGCTAAGAAGCAGCTGGGCAAGGCGCTGGTGCAGGGCCGGGAGCAGGCGGATATCGAGCGCTGGACCGCAATCATCGCGCACCTTGAGCGTCGGTTGGAGGATCTCAACTCCATAAAGCACATAGCCGGCGAAAGCGGCCAGAAGGTTAAAAAACTGCAACAGTCGGTCGCGGAGTCGCGCAAGCAGGCCGATGACCTGGAAAAGAAGCTGCGGAAGGAGGGCAAGCTGCGCGATCAGCTAGAGCTGGAACTGGCCAAATTGCGGGAATCTCGGGACGCCGGAAAAGCGCTGGTCAAACCTCAGCCGGACTGTCCCGAGCAGCAAGGTCGGCAGCTGAAGGCAGTACAGGCTAGGATCACACACTTGAACCACATTCTCCGCGAAAAATCTGACAACTTGGAGGAGCAACCAGGGCCAGCGCAGCAGGAGAGCCTGCGCCATGAGATCCGCAATCTGCGTAGCACTCGGGACTTGTTGCTGGAAGAGCGTTGTCACCTAGACAGTAAGCTTAAGCGTGACAAGGTGCTTACCCAGAAGGAGGAGCGCAAGTTGCTCGAGTGCGATGAGGCCATAGAGGCCATTGATGCGGCCATTGAGTTCAAGAACGAGATGATCACGGGGCACCGCTCCATCGACACCAGTGATCGAGTGCAGCGGGAGAAGGGCGAGCAGATGCTGATGGCTCGCTTGAATCGTCTCTCACCGGATGAGATGCGGACGCTGCTGTACAAATATTTCACCAAGGTGATCGATCTGCGCGACTCGTCAAGGAAACTGGAGCTGCAGCTTGTGCAGCTGGAGCGTGAGCGCGACGCGTGGGAGTGGAAGGAGCGCGTCTTGTCCAACGCCGTACGTCAGGCGCGCCTCGAGGGGGAGCGGAATGCCGTACTCCTGCAGAGACAGCACGAGATGAAGCTTACCTTGATGCTGCGACACATGGCTGAAGAGACGTCCGCCAGCTCGGCCAGCTACGGAGAGCGGGCCTTGGCCCCAGCTAGCGCATCCACGCCAGGTCAAGCGAGTAGCGATTTTGACTACGATATGGACTTTTACAAGCCAGCCGGCAACAATCCTGGCAAGGCGCTGGTCAAGGCGCCCAAACCACTACCCACCGGTTCAGCGCTGGATAAGTTCAAGGACAAAGAACAACGCAGCGGGCGCAACATCTTTGCCAAGTTCCAGGTGCTCACCAGGTACGCTGCGGCTGCTGCAGCTGGTTCCTCCGGTTCCACAGCTGATGAGTCCACGGCTTTGATTGAGTCAAGCACCACGGCCACGACAACCACCACCACGACAACGGCGACTACTACGGGGGCGGTTGGCAAGATCAAGGATAAGGCTTTGGTCAGCTTTAGGCCGGAGCAGCTGAAACGTCTGATCCCGCCACAGTCGGCCACAAAAGTGACGCGTCAGAAGAACAAGATCATTATCCAGGACGCAAGTCGTCGTAATTAAACATGAATTTAATCAGTTCTCGGGCGGCTAAATCGGTTTAAGCCAAACAACTATAGGTACTTACATACATCGAGCCCTAGCCAACAAAATAACATGCGACTTATTTGAGTTTTCATTGTAGAATGTCCTTAAAATTATTTTAGTTCGGTTCAAGTTGACAATTTGTTTTTATATATTTGTCGTACATGTTATGTTGGCGGTTATGGCTCGATTTGTTTCTGTCAGTGCGTGTAAAGAATACTCATAGATTAGACGGCAAGTCCAGAAGATCTTCCTAGCCCGGGCTGGGTTTCTTGAACAAGTTTCGTCCACAGTCATGACATAAATAGACTTGACACGGGTTTTACTCAGACCCTTGAGCTGGAAAGCATTTATTTTATTTACAAACCTCTATACATATACCTAACATGTTAAAGTAACTAACTATCCGTATTGAACTGTTAAGACTTGATCTGCTACTTAAATACTCGCAAGATAAGCCATTGAGAACGAAGAAACGTATGCATAGACATTGGATTGGAATCTCTTAACTGTACATAAGCGTTAGTTTATCACTTAATTTACCATATTTTCGTTAGGTTTTAGGTTAAGTTGTAAACACTTTTGTGTCTTCCTCGAATTTGACTTGACTCTTGTTGCTACCCAAAATACTCGTAATCGTTTATCCAAGCGTCAACTATTAAGAACTCAACCCAATGCATTTACCATGTACAACTTAATTAAATATTATACTCGTGCTAAGAAGGAATACTCATAACCCACTTGAAATTATTAAAAGTAAAACATTTTGGTTGTGCTTAATTTTGTATTATCAGTTGTTAAATTAACTACTTCTATTAAAGCCTAAAACTAATAGTATCATCTTGTGAAAAATCTTTTTAAACAGATGAAAATCCATAGTTTAAACAAAAACTATTTGCAGAATTGCTTTTAAGTGAACATTGTTGAATAAACAAATAAAAATATATGAACGTAATTAACCCCAACATTGAGTGTTTTTTTATTGTTTGGCCAAATAATCTATGTTGAGCAGTGTAATCACCTAGTGTGCCAATAACTGTAAATATGTTAAATATTTTGTCTGTTCTCTTTTTTAATTTCCTTATGCTGATAAGAATTTCAGCCGACGACTTTTTCAGCGGCTTACAGTGATTCACAGCTTTATTCAACCTGGTCAACTTTCCAAGTTTAAAGTTCCATAACTTTGAAACAAACTAAAATGCCATTTAAAAACAAGTGCAGACATGCCAGGTATTTAAACTAAAACAATACATACTGTACATTTTGGTTTGTAGTTTAACAAGGATTTAAATCAATTATGTTATTTGAATAATTTGTCATAGTTTATTTTAACTAGTTTCTTTTAAATATCATTTAAATTTAAATTTAAAGAGTAATTTATATTTATTCAATATAACATAAATAATATTGATAACTTTGATAACCAAATATTAAATATCTCAAAATGTAGAACAAAAATTAATGAAAAATCAGCACAACTGGGAGAAAGGAAGAACATTACACTAATTACTTAAACTGATTAATTTGTAAGACATAAAAATTAATTTTTACATTTTGCATTTACCTTTATTTGCTTAAATTGAATTGAAAAAGAAGCTAAGGCATCGCTACGTTAAAATATATATGGCGACCAGTGTACATCGAGTGGTACTGACTACAGTAGCCCTGGCCGAAACCAGTTGCATGGCGAAATAAAAGAGCAATCCACCCTGCATCAACAAGTGCAAAGTAAATATCCCTCAAAATTTCCCAAACAATAGCCCCTTCGTCGAGCGTGTTTTCAAAGAGAGAGGGAGAGCGCCGGAGAGAGCGAGTGCGGCCACAAAATGGCCGGCTGGCGGATGTTGGCGGAGCGGAGAGTCTCACTCGAATTCAGTCTTGTTTGGACCGTCAAGCGATCGAGAACCGGAATCCGCGTCAGTCGACGATTTGCGAGAGCGTGCGTTTGTATGCGTGTAAGCGTTGTTTGGGACACGGATACGGATATACAGCAGCGGTACGCGACCGACACCCCCACAACCCGCCCCACCAACCGGTCGTGGTGGCTAGCTGTGCTTCGAGTGAAATAAAATAAATAATAGTATGCAAGGCATCCGATAAACAGCGAAGAGCAGAGCAAAGTGTCTGTGTTTGTGCGTGCGGTGCTTTTGTGCGGAGTCGCCACCCCCGTGGATTAGTGGCACCCTGCTGCAAATTGCCCACCACTCTCACTGTGTGTGTCTGTGTGAGTGTCAGTGTCAAAAACAACAATTAACCACAAATTAACCATCGAATTTACCCCAAACCGAGTGTTAACGGTAAGAAAAGTTGCCAATTCCCCCTGCCAGCCTCCGAAATATTCGTATTTTTCGCCGTTGTCTGGCAACTTCTTTGTGACAGCCGCGTGTATGTATAGGCTGGGTTTGCGTGTATGCGTGGGTCCTGCCCACGCCCACTGCCTGGAGGTGCTCTGCCGGGCACTGCAGGTCCTAGCAAAGCCATCTTTGCTCATTGCTTTTATTGATTCGGCTTCGAAATTGCCCGATTTCAGCACAGCTTCCTATTGATTTTTCGCCCGAGTTAAGTTAAGTGCGAAAATTGTTACTTTCCGCACTGTTTCACACACACATGCGAAAGGGCGTGAAAATTTACAGCAACGGGGGAGGAAAAACCCGTTTAGGGTCCCATAAATATGCTGAAACAGTGAATTTGAACCATGTTCTCTAGCATTAAGGCAGACTCGGGCCAGTTCGACTATGTTTTCATTTATAAATATGTTTTTAGGTGGAAAACCATTTGAGTCCGCGAATTTTTCAGCAATTTTTTTTCGGCGCATGCGCTCTTCGCAGCGCCTGAAAGCAACTCTGCAACTACCGTTGTATTCGTCAGCCTCCGTGTGTGTGTGTGTGTGTTTGTGCGCAACCTGTGCCTCCTGCGTCCTGCTGCTGGGTCCTTGGTCCTCAGTCCTTTGTCTCCGTCAGGTAGTTTTCCCAACTCGGGGCACTTATTTTCAGGCATCTTTTAAAATCCCTCGCAGTTTCCATGTGGCACACATACGCAGAGTCCCTTTTGTAAGGACCTTTCGAGTGTATGTGCCGGTTCAACCCCTGCTTAAGGACGAGCATCTCTGAAATCCCGTGCAGCTGCCTTCGTCATTCTGCCGCTGGTGCGCTGGAGTTTCCTCTATTTGATTTCGCAAGTGTTGCTCTCCTTCTCTCTGAATTTTCCGTTTTATTTTCCTGCCTTCTTTCCTGGATTTTCGACAGGCACCATCCTGTTGCTAGGCGGAACTCTGCCACAAGTTGGGCTGCTTGCCAATCTTCCACGTGGTTCTCTGGTCGCCAATTACTATGCTCATGCTACGCCAAACTATAAATTTAGAACGATAAACGAACAACTTAACTTCAAGGAAATTCTTTATTATATACCCTTGCTTACCTAGCAACATGTCATCATCATCACCAGACGAGTAGATCCAGCTATGATCGTCGTCTGTCCGCCTGCTTCTTATGATTAACTCAGATAGATAACTATACTTGCCATAAATTTAATTCCCTATAAATTCCTAATAATATATGTATTTACCTTGCAACAAAGCCTTTAATTGTCTATTTAGTGGTTCGCTCGTATCGTTTTAATGAACGCTCATCGGCTGTTCCGATGGCAAATATTGATTTCCACTTGGCCCAAACATGACGGAGCGGAAAGGTTAAAGTGAACAAAGGCTGACAAAGGCATGAAAGACCAAATAAATATTGCCTTTTGTTTTTTTCTGCCGCCGAGAGCTCTTGAATCTCAATTAGGGTCGCAGTGCGGAAAACTCTGGTCTCGACTGGAGCACCACGCGGTCCGGGAACTGGACAATGCTGCTGCAGTCCTCCTCCGCCGGCGACGACCCTGCACCGGGACACTGCACCCTGCTCCCCGTCTACCCCTTCACCCCTTCACCCCTTGCTAAATTTATTGGTTCGTCACCCCAATTTTTAGTTGCACACCCAGCAGACAGACCAACAAAAAAAAGCAGGCAGTTCCAGTCATGAGTAATACAAAAAGTGTTTTTGATTCGTTGATTGTACCACGCGATTGACCAAACGTATCCGCTCATGGAGGGGTCGACTGGTTATATGTATCGCGCATATATATAAATGTATCCGCACAGGCATGCATATGCTGCCTATATAGATGACGGGAGCCGTTGACTGATTACCAGATGTTTTCCAAATTGTTTCATTCGAGAGTCGCAGAATCATTTGTCGGGATGGAAAACGAACTTTTTCAATTTTTCAACTGAAGACTACAGCTGGAATGTACAATGATTCATTGCTAGTAATTACAATGCATTGCAAAACTAAACTTATTATTCGAATATTACTAGATATGCTAGATATGCAAAAAGAAACTGGTATTTGTAATTTGCTTGGTTGTTATGAGTTTAATCTTTGTCGTATTGTTCAAAAAAGTACTAGTCCTTAACCAAAATAGTGTATTGAACTGAACCCCCTAAGAAAAGCCTAGGTTTTTATAGGCTAGCAGAATTTTCTTGTAATTTTTTGGCCTTGTCAGTCCTATTAATATAATTAGAATTGGATACAATGGTTTTTAAAAAAGAAGGAATTAATTCAAAATGCTCACTATCGCGATTAGATATAGACGAAAGATTGTGACCTGAGAAGAGATTAATAACGATAGGGAATGCCTATTAACTATTATTAATAATATACAATATTCTTTATAGCTTAGGCAATGTCTACATTGTTACTACGTTAAATATGGAATATACTATATTATTCCAATGAGAGAGCGACTTAGCCTTAGCCCTATGTGTTATATCCAAACCCTCTTTAAAGTTAGGGCCACCCCCAAGAGTGCGCGCAGCGCCTGCCTGGAAAGTAATCAGCTCGGAGCTAACCCTCGCTGCGAGTGACGGCCAGGTCATTAGACCAATTGAAAAGCTAACATGGGCAGTTCTGACCCTCCACCAACCACCCCTGCGAGAGGGACACGTTCTCTACGCCTGCGCAACCCTCAGAGCCAGCCGAGTAAAAGGTTGTAGATGGGTTTTAGCTATTTGGCTATCTGATCCGACTCAATTGAATGCGGAATAAAAATGGAATTCGTTCTCCGTCTTCAATTTGAGGCATGCGCGAATGATGGAATCCACTTAAGTGTTAATTAAGCGTTAAAAAGCCAAGCAATTTGCTGTTGAATCTATTTCTATATGCTTGTGTGTATTGAACAATCAGGGGCTATCTGGTGGATTAAAATAAGACCCTGCCCATGCGGAGGAGCTGGGTCTCGGGTCTCGGGGGGCCGATGTCAAGCTACAGACTTCGGGGGGATCGGGGCAGATAGACAGAAATGTGGAATCGTGACTTCCTGCCTGTCATAAAGTGTGCTTTTCGCTCCAAACTGGGGTGGCGGTGTGGGAAGGGGCGCGTGACATTTTATGGATAGCAGAAGGCAGAAAATGAAGTTGTCGGAGCTGTTGCTCACTCCCCCCCCTACGTATTGGCCATTTGTGGTTTAATTAATGACATCCATCCGTGTATGCTCCTTCCACGACTCCCCCTCTTCCTTCTTTCGTACTCCTCTTTATTTTTTATTCCGTCTTCTAATCGCTTTAGACTATAGGAATATCATTCTCTGATAGTTTTCACAATATAAGGTGGTTAGACCTATGTGGGAAGGAACATCTACGAAATCTATAAAGTTTTTCACTTGTTTGTATACTCAAAATAATATTTGTATGTACCCAAGGTTATAAAACATCTTTCTCAAAATTGAATTATTCATCTAAACAATTTTGTTTCATCCACACTAGTAAATAATAGATGACCGATCCAAAAGCTAAAATATCTAATGCCTCGGCTTCGGCTGAGAATATACAAAACAATAAAGTAATGGAAAATTTCGTTATTTTCGTTTCAGCTAAATCGCGTGTGTTCAACCAGGAGCCAAGGGTGTCTTTTGTGGACTTTTGCATAAAATCGATAAGCCTAACCCTCCCTTGCAACTTACACAGCCCGCGGAAAGCGGAAACCAGGCATATAAAATGAATATGCCCGACGGACGCCTCAAATGGCTAATGCTGTACGCAGCTATTGCCCTCATCGGTGAGTAATTGCACTTGGTTTAGTGTCGGTTCGTTCTGGCCCACAATATTGGGTCTAGAGTGCATTCCAAACTGGTGAAAACGGCAGCCGGAAGCTATAGATACTTGGATCTTTATGGGCGGCTGTCAGCAACATTTCCAGCGGCATTTTCTTAGCCTTTACTAATTAAATAAATAGCCTTTACTAAAATAATAAATATCTGAAATAAGACTATATCTTAGAAAAAAAAAACATTGTGCAAGGCAGCCGCTTCCCAAATAGTATTCATGTTTTCTGATCAGTACACTTTAAATTAAAAGCTGACGTAAATATTCATTAGAAGCCACAGTCTTCCAATGAGTTAATAAAAAATACTAAAGATTTTTGTATACCCCTTTGGTTGATACATTATATAATTCTATTGTTTTTTCATCGAACGATTTATTTTTAATTATTCCTGGGATAAAGTCTGGGAAAGATGCGTTCTTAAGGCCATTTTAACTAAGCGTGCTCCTAATAACAGCTTTATTATTTTATTTAAATTACAAAGATTTGTGTACCTTGTATCTCATAGTAGAGCACTCTCAACTACAGCGTTCTTACTGGATTTTTATATAATTCGGTCATATTATGGTAATCGTGCAAGGGTTTTAAGATAAAACAGTAACTTTAACTTGCTTCAGCTTCAGATTAATTCTACGCTTCTTATCTCCATTGACACATTCCGCTCAGCATTTTTACCCATTTTTCTCTTTGCCGCTGCTGCTGTGGACTTTCCGAGCATTTCTATGCATTTTTAATTGCTTTTGCGTTGCATTTACACTGGCTTTTGCTTTCGGTTTCATTGTGCTTGATGACTGTTTGCAGTTGTGTGTTTACCCGACTCTGCGACTGTGTAGATACATTTGTATCTTTGCGAGTGCGGGTGGTGCGGGGGCGAGATAGTCTGGCGGTTCATTGCCTCGATTTATCCGGAAAGCAGCCTCGGGGCTTTGGGGAGGTACTGAGGGCTGTGCACCGTCAGTGGGTCAGATTGTGAATTAGTCAGTCCGGGCGAACACTAGATGAGTATTTTTCTTATCCGTAAATTTTTCTAATTTCTCGACTAAATGATTTTCTTGTGAATGGATTATCTTTTCGGTCCGTACTACATGTATGTCTCATTCATTTATACAAGAGATGCACTTATCCTACAGAGTTAAATATATATATATTTTATTTATAGGAGTACATGTATTTATGATTCACTTTAATTACATGTATACCATTACATACTGCACCAGTACCCTTTCAAAACATTAAATAAGATATTTCAGAGTTTTAAAAGTACATTGCACATTCCAGATCTCACTATATATATATACATTTTAATGCAATATTCTCACTTCCCGATCGTGTTTGAAAATCCCTCGAATTGCTAAACTAATACATCCTATAGATGCCAATGAACTGCTAAATTTAAAGCTATTCAAAGGCTTTTCCATCTTCCCCAAATTTAATAATAATATAATAATATAACAATAATAATAAGCTATTTTATGAAAGAGTATAAATACATCGGCTATCTGAAGTACCTTTCATAGTCGTTCTACCTTGAATCGAGTGGGACCCAAATTGACCCGTCGGTCATAAATATATAGATATCGGCTTTGCTAAAAATGTATAAAGTGGCTTCCATTTCAGTTATCATTATGACCAATTAAGGTGCTTGCCTTCCACAATCAAATTTATTTAGGCTTAATATATAATGTATAAAGTGACTTCCATATCAGTTATCAGTAAGACTAATTAAGGTGCTTGTCTTCCACAATCAAATTAATTTAGCTTTAATATAAGTCACATAAATCATCCGGCATATATTATTAATAAAAAAATAAAATAAAAATAAAGGCCTACATAGGCGAAATAAAAAATACATATAATAACATTACTGGTGGCGTGCTGATCAGATCAATAAATGAAACACGAATAAAACTGACACTTTTAAGGGGTTTGGCGTGATGTAGGCCTTTCATGGAATTCCAAATTAGCAGATGGAGTTAAGTGGAGGAATCAAACAACATCAAATATAAAATATTCTTGAAATGTGCTCTAAATACAAGATTTCGCATATTACAAAAATAAATTATGCGCAAGCTATAGCCGCCAGAGCACATATTTGCGCGATATCTGAGAGATTCAAGCTCTGAGGGAATTGGGGGGCCTGCGTCTTACGTTGATTGTGCGGGTCATCATTCAATTGAATTTGATTAAAAACATTTCTGCGCCATATTTTACTTTTATTGTGGGTTTCTTATGTTCAGCTTTGTTTGCGAGTGTGGCCGCGAAACATGTTTTAGTATTTAGAGCCAGACTTAAGCAATGAACAAGATTTATTACACAAGCCTCCGTTATGGGGAAGTCGAAGTGTATTGCCTGCGTTGCTGTTCCTGCCTCCGCTGCAGTCGGACGCATTTAATTCGCCATTTCATTCGATTCAATTGAAATTCAGCGCACACACAGGGAACACTGTAATGGAGCTTAAAGTTCACAAGTGGCCACAGCTGGGCTCAAACAGAGCAGCGAAAACAAAACCAAATAGGAAAGCCCTGTAACATAAAAACAAATAAACAGGAAGCCAGCAATTTAAGTGTGTGCGAATCAAGTGACATACGTAGATACTACATGGGCTGTGCTCTGCGGCTCTCATTGACCCCTTGCTCCCGGCTCTATGAGCAATTTATATATTGATTAAATAGAATAAATATAAAAGCTCTAGTTTTTTTCTCCATAAAAGCATTAGGGTGCCCGTAAGTTAGATTTAGAACCCACTTTAAACAAATGTGTAAGAATAGTTTTATTTCTTTAAATTATTTGCATATAATTCTAACCCTGAGCTGAGGCTCCATGAGCAATTTTTATATTGATTAAATACAATAAATATAAAAGCTCCAGTTCCTTTCCCCATAAAAGCATTATGGTGCCCGTCAGTTAGATTTAGAACCCACTTAAAATAATTGTGTAAGAATAGTTTTATTTCTTTAAATTATTTGCATATTAAGCTAACCCTGAGCTGAGAGTCTACTTGTGCACTAGAGCACTAGAACTACTTATCAACTGGGTCACATCTTATGTCTTATGCCAAGATCTCTCCTTGAGAGATTTCGTAACCGATTGGAAGCCCTGCATGCCACTCAGAGCACTCGTAAATATGACAGAGATCATCCGAGAGATCACTGAACCATACCCTGTCCGGGGGAAACTATTTCCGTTTCCACACAAAGCCAAATGGTGAAGAATGGAAGAAAGGAGCCGAAATAGGAGGCTGGAGCTTTCAGCCGATGGAAGAGGCTGCCTGTAATTACAGATGATTGATGTGCCCCTCCTGACACTTTCTGCGCCCTCTTCACAGCCTGTGCTATGATACCCCGACGATTGAGGCACATCACACGCGGCGATTGTTTAAGAAACATTCTCTACCTACACTACACCCAGAAAAATGACTAACTAAATTCGTTATGACTTGGAGTTTGAGTTGGTCTTATATTACATATTGAATTCTAGTCAGAACCCATATGAATTAATTTTTAATTTCTCTCAATAGAACACTTAATAAAGTAATAAACTTTTGAGAATAGTTGAATATGTTGTTAAACTCTCATTACTTCTTTCATTGTCTTCCGTATTGTGACTGTGGATATATGTGTAATCCATTTTTATATCCTTGAATGCACGAACTTTTCTTTCTGTGTGGAGCCATCTCATTTTCCCGTTTTCCGGGCCAACTGCCGGCGGTTCAATAGAATTTTGCCCCAACTTAATGGCCTCTCGCCTGACTTATTATTAGTTGCATTGCAGCAGCCGCAGGAATGCGACTTCCATGGAGAAAGCCGAGGAGATGAGGGGAAGTTGCGCCCGTGACGTCATGATGCAGTCGCAGTTGCTGCTTTATGAGCCGTTGCAGCCTATATTTTGCCCATTTTCCACAGTTCAAAAGCTGTTTGTCAACTTCCAGCAACTCCACTGCTGGCTTTCGATAATTCCGTATATAATTGCCTTATAATAAGTCTGAAATTCGCATAGGCAGCCGATTTAAATGCATTTCCAAAGAATCTTCTGTTCCCTCCTGAAATCTCTACAAATCCACCCGAGAGACATGACAGCCAGGGCATCAAAGCGTTTGTTGGCCCATTAAGAGCATTTGTCATATGTTGGAGCTCATTAAGGGCTCCCAGAACTTTGGAACTTATATATGTGGAAGTATTAACTTAACTCGGAATACTTTATGAGCTGCAGCAAGTCGGACACTTTATGGGCCCCGCCAGAAGTATTTCCAGATTCCCGAAACTTAAGTGGGTGTGGAGCCATGTAGAGGGTCTTTCGAAACTCCGGCCATGAAGTTCCCTTTTCAACCCCTCTGATGGCTGCTCGCTCTCCGCCCTTTGTTGTCACCCTCGGCTCGGAGTGGGGAGAGAGAGAGGAAAGTTGTGGAAAATGAGAAATGTTTTGTTTGGTTTGCCAGCAAAGATTTGAGGCTACACACTTTTGATTTGGCCGAGGAGAGCGAAGGGCCAGAAGTGCCACCCTGCCGGCGAACAGCTGTAATAACCAAGAGTACGTTCCGGGCACGCATCTCCTCTCCGGCAGGCATTATCCCTCCCTCTGAAAAAATGATTATACTTATTTATGTCTCGCTGCCTGACAGGCTGCCTCGGAGCGCGGCGCCGTTGCCGCACTTCACTGGTGACGGGGAAGGCCCTTACTCTCCGTCCTCTCCGTCCGCATTAGGCGGCCCGGAAGGGTGTAGTGGGAGTGTGGGGGTGTGCAGTGGTGTCCATCCAACGTGTCCTAAATATACATGTAAGCTTGTACCTGGCTTATTTCAACATGTTTGCAGAGGCAAATATAGATGTCGGGGTCATCTTTCGTTTTCATATATTCTCCATTGTTCTTGCTCTCTAGCCTAGAGATTTATAAATGATGTGGCGTTAAATTAAAACGAAATCTTTTGCCGGAGAGATTCGAGTCGGAGATACATGTCTGGAGAATGGGCAGGGGATTAACATCATTTTGGCGCCCCTAAAAGCGGAATGGAATCAAGCCGTAATAATAATTTGTAAAATATGTTCACTGCCTCACCCATGTACCTTATTCCTGGCCTCGACCGATCCCAGTTCCAGTTCAGCAGACTCGCCGAGCTGACACTTATCAGGCAGACATCATCTATGGACTCGTACGTCCAGGTATTTCGGAGGCGGGACTTGATTGGACCCCCTCCCTACACCCTCGCCGCCTGCCTGAGTCACGTTTCCCTTTTTGGGGGCTACAAACTCGTCAGCCACATGTATCATTTGCATCTCCACGATCTGCATGCCCCAACAGATATAAGTTTAAGTTCCATTGTAGCTGCGTATATATAGGCAAGAGTAAATTGTTTAAAAAGTCTTTTGGCGTCGCGCTCGCAGTCTTAATTAATGCGCCCGAGACGGTGACGACGTCAACACCATTTAATATGCAAAGCGCGCCAGTCTCCTGGTCTCCTCTGCACTCCACTGTCGCTATCGTTGAGGTTGCCTCTGCTTGGTTCCGAGGAAGTTGGACTACAGTGGTCGCTGGTGGTGGAGAAAATAGACAAGATAGGTTCTTAATAGTATAGAAATCTAACTTTTACTTATTTAGGTAAATGTACAAATCTACACAGATAAATAAACTATTTAAAATTTGATATTACTAAAATCCCTTACATTTATTATTTAGAGTAAAGAGATCAGCTTGCAAGTCCCACCGTAATTTTTGTTTTTTGTTGTGTAGGAAATTGTACAAATCTACCCAGATAAAGAAACTAATTTGAAACTACTAAAATTCCTTACATTTATTATTTAGAGTAAAGGGATAAGTTTGCTAAGTCCCACAGTAATTTCTAGATACATTCTCGTATTGATACGATAAGTTTGCAATAGTTTCAACTATAGAAATATATTTTCTTGTTGCTTAGAAAATTGTAGAAATCTACACAGATAAAGAAACTTATTAAAAATTACTAAAATACCTCACATATATTATTTAAAACAAAGGTATCAGCTTGCAAGTCCCACCGTAATTTCTAGATACATTCCCGTATTGGTACTATAAGTTGGAAAAAGTTTCAATCATTGAAATCTAGTTTTATGTTGTTTAGGAAAATGTAGAAATCTACACAAATAAATAAACTCATTCGAAATTACTAAATAAGTCCCTTACATTTATTATTTAGAGTACAGGGATCAATTTGCCAAGTCCTACCGTATTTTCGAGATACATTCCCATACACGCTGAAGATGTTGCACGTGTGTTGTTCCCCTTCTTGGCTCCACTCTCACATTTTTCTCCCCTCGCTCGCTGTTTATGATTTGCAGTGCTTTCATTTAAACAATAAAACCACCCCCAAGCCCAAGCACTCATTCCTCCAGCTCTCTTCGCTTGCTCTCCTCTGCAGACTCCGATACTTGTCTCTCTTCAAGGGACAGTGGTGTCAATGCTGAGATAGAACCATAAATATTACAATGAGAAGCTGTTTCTATACGAAGCTATTGAGATGGGTTCCAGAAATATATGAGAGTAAATTCTATTTGATTATGTATATTTAAGAAAGCAATAAAAAGGTTATGGCAACGACAGCACTATAAATCACTGTACTGTTAATTCCTGTATTTATTTGGCTTAAATCACCACTGTGCCATTACGCCACTTCACTGAGCAATGAGCCGCATCATCATCCCTGCCAGCCCTAGCTTCCACGTGGCCTGCTCCAGTTCGTCCCACTTCTGCCTCCTGCCGACTTAACGGCATCTTCCCTCTCCCGCTTCTCGCACCTGGCTGCGGTTACCTGTGCTTGCTACTGTTATCGGTGTCAGCTTCTGTCGAGAGCGGCATGTCGTCACCGCGACGCCCTGACATCTTGTGCCCACGGTGAGGTGGACAGGTTACGAGTAGCTTGCGGTTTCGGACTTCCACGGGTGACTTGCAGTTGTCTGGGCCACGTTAGAATGGCGTGGGCAGTGCGTCTGCAGCTATCTGTGTCACGCAGTACTCAATTATTTGTGAGTGCGCACTGCGAGAATGAAATCTAAATTATATCTAAATTATATCTCTATCTATCAATCTAAATATCTATAAAAATAATTATTTTATAAGCTTTTCTCCAATTTGAAACATTTAGAGTGTATGGCAAAGGTGCAAACTCTTGACAGCTTCCCTGTTTCTGTGCGAGTTTCTTTATTGCATGATTGATTTATTTACTGAAAGGGTTTTAAGTTATACTTCAAATGTCTAGTAATTAACACTTCATTTTAGCTCAAAGCTTTTCCATAATAGTACTTCAAAAATAAGGTATTAAATTATATTTTTTAGACCCCTGTCTATAAACAGGATTTAAAACTGGGCTCATAAATATTATCAGCTCAAATTGGTGGCTTCAAACACAGCTTGCTTCAGAATATTTTCAGTTCTCTCTTTTTTATAAGAAATTAGTGCATGTTCAGTTGCTGACAGTTTATATATTTTCATTTATTTCTATAGCAGAGCAATTGGTTATGTGGACTTTAACTGAACGTGAACGTGATGAGTGTGTGGGTAAATGCCGCACGATTCGCATGAATGAGTGGGTACTACTGGCATTGAGATACCTGTTACCTGTTCTCCACCTCCTCCGGCACTCCTCCGCCGAACAGCTGTCGAACTGGTTTCCGAACCCCGGGCAGATGTTTCTTTCTCCGCTCGGAGTCGCATTGGAATGGCTCAGATTTTCGCCATCCAGGTGTGTCCTCCATGGGGCAAGGGATGTATCCAGGGCCGCCAGAACTTCGATGACAGAGTGCGTGATGTGGACTAATTTCGGTGGGTGGGGTTGTGCGTGTGTGCCTATTGAACTTTCGGCCCTTTGTTTTTGTTTAGCCGGAAGTTATTAGTTTCCAATTTCCCCCTCAAGAGGTGTTAAGGGTTTGTCATGCTCCGAAATGGGTTAATTAACTGACCGGAAGCGGGGAATAAAGCTGATTATTTGTATTACTATTCATATTATAATTATCCAAAAGTAGAGTCATTCTAAGTGCTGTCTTTAGATTGAAGTTCCATATATTTGCTTGGATGTCGTAACTCGACACCTCTGGCATCGCGTGTTTTCTCATTTTTATACTTCCTAACCCTATTGCTTTTTTGTTGGTCGTGTGAGTCATTCCAAGGCATGTTTATATTTATTCTGTCGTGTTTGCGCTGCTTGGCACCTCGCTACTGTTGACCCAAGAAAAGACAAGCGGCAGAGCCTCTCCCTCCCTCCTCTTCAGGCATTAAGCAGTGCATAATTGTGGCCTTAAATGTTGGCAAGTGCATCATCATCATCATCGCCGCAAATTGCCCCCTTAAGTGGAAAATAGCCCCGCGAAAAGTCTAACATATGCCGCCAGCATACATATGTAGTTCCGAGCGCTTGATTAGCTTGAGATGTGCCGCCGCCGAAATCGCAGCTCGCAGTTCGCCTCTGACTTTGCTTTGCTTTACTTGCTTTGTCTGCTCAAAAGCCGGCTTCTCAACCGGTTTCGTTCTGGCTGCCTTTTTTTGTCCGTCAAAAGCTTTAAGTTTTGGTAACGAAGCCAGAAATGAAAACAAAAACACCTGCTGCTGCTTGGCTGCAGGGGAAGCTGCCCAAGACTAAAGCCAAGTAGCAGGTGGGATCTAGAGATATATAAATAAATGCATTAGGTAACTTGGCGGTTAAATGCTGAGTCAAGCTTTGTAATAATACAAATATATATATATATATCAAATAGAGCACATGCGTGTAAATTCCGCTCAATAAATTATCTTCGCTCCCCGCCATGAGCCATAACAACAACAGCTGCAAAATTTAATTCGCGATGCGAATTTCTCATCTTCTCTCCTTAATTTCCGCTGCCTGTTCCGCACATTCACCGAATGTTTCCTTATGGCCAGCATGTGCTGAGTATTGTGTGTATATTCCGGCACAGAATTCGCATGTGTGCTGGCGGATGGAGTCCGTCTTGAAAGTATCAGACATCTCCAGAGGAAAAGGGCATCAAAACTAGAAAGGTAGCTGCTCGCCATGTCGGAGTTGTTTACCCTGAATGTTATAACCGATTTTGAATATATATGGTGAGGTTGGTTATATGACAGATAGGTTAAGAGTTTTCTGCATGCATTATAGGTACACTTCACATTGGTTAGAATAAATATATTTTGTACATTTTGTTCTTATTCATTACATCGAATTTACAGACGAATGCCAAAGTTTAAAATATATTGCTGTTCAAGACTATTAATGCTGTATAAAGTCGGAATATAATCCTTATATTTTGTATACCTAAAAGGGTACATATGGTACATATAGGAATTTGAATTTAAAATTAAGTTAAATCAAACTTTGTGCGTTATCAAGATATTTGAGTTTCCTTAGCTTTAAAATTACTCGTTTCTTGAAAATAAACCCTAAGAATGTCGGAGTTAGATGAACATAACATTCCAGCGTCGCCCCAACGTCAGCTCTAAAATATTTTTAAAATAAAATTGCATTACTACATTACAAATTAATTGCAAATTACATTGCTTTATAATATTCTTTCTATTTATATTTACAATCTTGCAACGTTACGTACAGTTATGCCATAAAAACCCCAATTAATTGTTCGGGCGGGAAACCTCACACAATCTCAATTGGAATGTGTCTCTTTCTGTGTGCCTCCTATATACCCAACGCAATTGAAACCTTAAAATTAAAATAATTGATCAATTTATTTGGTAAGCCCCTCCCTAACGCCTCGGAGTCACTTGTCACAGCGGCCACACAAATTTGTTAGAATTTTCAGTGCGTGCGACATGAGGCACGCACTGCCCACTCAGTTGTCAAGAACTAATTGCGTTCCATTTAAAAAGTAATACATTTTTGACAGATGGTGAATGAACGGTTCCTCCCTCTAAAATATGTAGCTTTTTAGGATCAGTAAGCGTCCTTTTATCCTACTTTTCATTCCATTTTAAACCTGAAAGCCCCTTTCTAAATTTGGGAACTAATCAATTTATTTCATGTTAATCACTGGACTATAATTAAGTATATTTATTATTTAAATTCAGTTTCATTATGCTCTTTAAATATTAATTATTCCTCCCTCTAAAATGTGTATCTTTTCAGCTTCCGAAAGCGTCCTTTTATCCTACTTTCCATTCCATTTTAAACCTGAAAATCCCTTTCTAAATTTGGGAATTAATCAATTTATTTCAGGATAATTATTGTATTTTTATTCAGTATAATTATTATTATTAAATATCAGTTTTAATATGCTTTTTAAAAATTAAATATTTAATAAACGACTCATCTCTCTAAAATGTGTAGCCTCAGGAAGCATCCCTTTATCCTACTTTCCATTCCATTTTAAATCTGAAAACCCCTCTCTAAATTTGTGAATTAATCAATTTATTTCAGGATAATTATTAAATAATAATTCAATAATTTCATTATTAAAATTCATTTTCATTTTGCTTTTTAAATATTAAATATTAAATAAACGACTCCTCCCTCTAAACTGTGTAGCTTTTTAGCTTCCGGGAGCATCCTTTCATTCTAAAATCCCTTTCTACGTTTGAGAATAAATCTATTTATTTCAGGATAGTTATTGTATTTTAATTCAGTGTATTTATTATTAAAATTCAGTTTCACTATGCTTTTTAAATATTAAATATTAATATATTGATTGGTTTTTTCCAAAACCCGTCCTCGGATCTCACCTACAACAGCCTCCCAGAACACACACATTTGTTGTGTGGTAATTTGCAGACCGGAAAACCTGCAATAACTTTGCCCTGGACAAATTGCAGGCTCACGCCCCAAGAATTGCATAGAAATTACTGGCGACTGGGGGGCGTGGCAGAACTTGTCAACACCTTTGGCAACAGGAACCTGGGGGACGGGGGCATTCCAGCCACGTGGCTGTGCATAACATAGAATATGAAATCGTTTGCCGTGGCAACAGTGACGGCATCAACAAATGCAGGGGGGAGTGGGGAGCCTGCAAAGTGTCAACGAACGATTTTTGCTGGTCGCCTTTTGTTTGCATTGCTGCCAGTGGGTGGGAGTGGAAGTGGAGCCCGGCCTGGCTGGGAAGAGCATAGAAATGAGTACTGCCTTTGTTGGGGGCCAGAGCCGGGGAGTCACTGATCCGTGGTACTCAATTGTCAAACAACCGAGGCCGGAACAATAGCCAAACTGTTGACATGGATATGAGAGCCGGACCCTTCATCAATGCACTTCCGGTGCGGAAGTTCTGACCATAAAGCATAGTCATAGCCAAAGGCTTGATGATCGCTGTCAGAGTTATCTAAATTTATATTATAAAATGTATTATTTATTATAATATTAACTTCACAACTTATCTATAGGTTATCTCCTGTCTATAATGTTTATAGGGAAACTTAAACCTTTCTCGGATCTACTATATGATTAGAATCTTAATAAGCCTAAGCCTGATTACGATCAAACTAATTAGTTTAGTCTTCCAAAACTATAAGCATATCATATATATAATTATATATCAAATATACTGACATCCGTTCTCCCTTTTTTAGCTTTTGCTAGTCAGAGCTCAGCTGCCAACTCCCCAGATGCCGACCAGAAAGGACCAGTCTTCCTCAAGGAACCGACCAACCGCATTGACTTCTCCAACTCCACGGGCGCCGAGATCGAGTGCAAGTCCAGCGGCAACCCCATGCCAGAGATTATTTGGATCCGGAGCGATGGCACCGCCGTGGGAGACGTGCCCGGCCTGCGTCAGATCTCGTCCGACGGCAAGCTGGTGTTCCCGCCCTTCCGCGCCGAGGACTACCGCCAGGAGGTGCATGCCCAGGTCTACGCCTGTCTGGCCCGCAACCAGTTTGGATCCATCATCTCCCGGGATGTGCACGTGCGAGCCGGTAAGTCGAGTGTTCGGAGGTAAATAGAGGGCAGTGCAAGTCGGATATAGTAAAAAATAATAAAGTAATTGTAATTAAAATTGGTTAAAAAAGATGGTAATGCCTCCTGCTGTTACCTTTCCATTATTAAAGGATTGATATTTGCAAACTATTCTTACATGATTAAAGTAAAGCAATTAGTGTATAAACCAACTCCGAAACTTGCACTGCCCTACATTTACATGGTTTTTTCCAGCTACACCCAATCGAAGGCCCATCAGCGTTGGTTTCGCAAATCCTCCACGATCGACGTTGACTTCAAAGCTGCCAGTTTCCGGTTTCCGGTGGACTCCGCGTGTCAAGTCACTGTCTGCAGTGCTTGACCCCTCGTGTTTGACTTATTGCTGCAACGCGGAGGCAATTAAACAGAGTTTTCCACGTGATTTCCATCGAACGCCTTGCGCATTGCCAAAGTTTTCCGCACGCTTTCATTTTCGCACATATCTGGTCGAGTTTAGCAACTTTTAGTGGAATTTTAATGCAAGTTGGCATTTCACTTTAATCGGTTTGTTGGCGCCGCCTCACTTCCTGAGTTTTGTCGGCAACTGTACCTGCCATTTGGCGGAGTCACCGGCAACCCTTGACAGCTCCCGCGACATGGAAGATGTGCTCCGCTGGCGCCCAGGATGGTGATGATGATGATGCAATTGTCACCTTATTGAGCGCACACCGTATGGGGTTGACGGGCTGCCAGCTTATCGAGTTATAGGCCAGACTCTACTCCCCTGGCTATCAGTCACTTCCGCTTGCCTAGAGCAGGGCCTAAATAGGCCAGACCAGAGCACATTTTAGCTAATTATGCTGGAGCCATGCCACCCGCTTGCTCATCGGCAAGCCGAGCCGGCTGACGTGTTCCCTGGCAATTAGCCAGCACACCTAGCCGCCCGACCACCACCTCTCGACCTCTTCCCAGCTGCCCCACAAGCCTGACATCATTATTGTCGTTTGCTTTCGCTTACTATTAACCGGGGAATTTATCATTTTATAGTATGCTCATGTGTGAATAAAGCGCAGACGAGGAACTATAGAATGTTGTCCGCCTGGAGCTGGTTGGTCGAAATGAGTTATGGTCTACACCCTGAACCATACAGGCAGGCAGATTAAATTTTTGGCTAATTGAAATTAACTCTGGCGCTCAGGCAGGTTTCGTGGTTCCTCGCTTAATGATTTTTCAACCAAAAGGTGGTAATAAAGCCGGACGCTTCCAGGAACCAAGTTCCGCAGCACCTCCAAGGCTATGTCGGATGTAGGGGTACGGGTACCGTGAGAATGTGTCCCAACTAATCGGCAATGATTGCGCTCTTCCCAGTGGTCGCCCAGTACTACGAGGCGGATGTGAACAAGGAGCACGTGATCCGGGGCAACTCGGCGGTCATCAAGTGCTTGATACCCTCATTCGTGGCTGACTTTGTCGAGGTGGTGTCCTGGCATGCCGACGAGGAGGAGAACTACTTTCCGGGGACGGAATACGGTGCGATCCAGGCACAGATACTCCTAGCCTGTCTAGATACTAAAAGCATGCTGGGGTTCCGCGGATATCATTGCCTCCATTCCCTCCACGCCATTCCATTCTTCAAGCACTCCTTATTTGAAGCCAACTCACGTTTATTTTAATTTCTCCTACCTGCATAGTCGTTTCTCAACACTACGAAGAGGACATACACAAAGCGTTTGTCATCCGCGGCAATTCCGCCATCTTGAAATGTGATATACCGTCGTTCGTAGCCGATTTCGTGAATGTTATATCCTGGCATAGCGATCAGCAAGAGAGCTTCTATCCAGGCACTGAATATGGTGTGTGATCAAGGGCACAGAACTGTCTTCTCTGTGTGTGAGCTTATAGAAAAATAGCACTACTTTAACCACTACTGTCCAACACTACAAAGTCAAACTCACAGAAACACTTGTGTACAGTGCAAGTACAGTTAACAGGCGACTGCCACACTAATTACAACCATTCTGTAAAATACACAATTAACCAACACTGGTTAGGTAGCAACTGGAACTTCGCTCCTTCGTCTTAGCTTCCCCGATCCTTCAGAGTCTCGCCTCCAGTTCGTCCCGACCCACTTTTTGTTACCTTATCTTGGGTTTATTATTTACTTAAATTTATTTGGTTGCTGGCGTTGCTGTTTTGCTGTTTTAGTCGTTGCCCAGTACTACGACACGGATGTAAATAAGGCCTATGTGATTCGCGGCAATGCAGCAGTTCTCAAGTGCGAAATCCCCTCCTTCGTGGCCGACTTTGTGAGCGTTGTCTCCTGGCACACCGACCAGAACGAAGACTTCTTGCCAGGCAGCGAACACGGTTTGTTTGATAACTTTTTGGTTACATTTTGGCCCAGCCTTAGTCGGGCTCTGTACAGTTGCGTGATGTACACGAATTATGGATAAGTACCTACCCACTCCCCCTCGCATCTTTTATGTTTACCTTTTAATGCATTATCTTCGCTATCTCGGATGGGTTCGTGTTGATGAGCCATGTTATCAGAACCATTATTAACCCTTGCCCAGAGACTTTCTCAGGGAAGCCGATTGCGCTTTGGACTCCCATTAGGAGGGCACTCCGCGATATTGTCTGTCGCTGTTAGAAGACACTCTCGTTTCAATTAGCTCGCTGTACGTTTTCTCACGCCCGCTGCACGCTAGATGGGGGCCTTGGTTCTCTGGGGTACCTCTTCCCTGCCCCGTCCCCCTGCTTTCATTATATAATCAGTCGCTGTGTGAACTCGCCTCCAGTTGTGCAGCAGTTCTACGAATCGGAGGTCAACAACGAGTACGTCATAAGGGGCAACGCGGCGGTGCTGAAGTGCTCGATTCCATCCTTCGTGGCGGACTTTGTGCAGGTGGTATCCTGGCAGGACGAGGAGGGTCAGCTCTACGGCACACTCGGCGAACAACAGGGAGCGGGTACACAACATTCAAGAGCCAAGTTAATAGTTATAGAGGCTACTCCAGTCCCCCATCCACACCTCCATACCTCCATACTCCTCCATACATATTTTCAGTTTCCCCTCATAAACATTTTACAGTCGTGAATCAGTACTACGAGGCCGAGGTTGTGTCCGAGTATGTCATCAAAGGCAATACGGCGGTCCTGAAGTGCACTATTCCCAGTTTTGTGGCCGACTTTCTGCGCGTCGAGGCCTGGGTGGCCAGCGACGGCACTGAATACGTTCCGGAGGAGAGCTTCGGTATAGTTGGCCCCGTCGAACCCCTCTCCATGTTAGTCTTAAGCAGATCCTACCCATTGCCCTTGCCTAAACTTCCTTTCATTTCCGCACCTTGCTTTTTCGAATCAGTGGTTAATCAGTACTACGGCGCCGATATCCTGATGGAGTATGTGATTCGGGGCAATGCGGCAGTGCTCAAGTGCTCCATTCCCTCGTTTGTGGCCGACTTTGTTCGCGTCGAGTCCTGGATAGACGAGGAGGGCACTGAGTTGCGGCCCTCCGAGAACTATGGTACTAGCAGAGACAAAATTACTTTGTAGGCAACTACTTGTGGGGGCTTCTCTCCTCTCCATATCATTTTCCTCCCTATCATTTCCGTATCATTTTGTTATTACGCACTTTTGCAGTTGTCAATCAGTTCTACGAGGCGGAGATCATGACCGAGTATGTGATCCGCGGCAATGCGGCCGTCCTAAAGTGTTCTATCCCCTCGTTCGTGGCCGACTTTGTCCGGGTGGAGTCCTGGATCGACGATGAGGGCAACGTCTTGTCCTTCTCAGACAATTACGGTGCGAGGAGAATAGTTTACAATATCAGATTAGAGATTACTGTCCTGTTCCACTCCCAGCACTTCCCTCTCTTCCGGCTCCTTTTATTTATGATTTCATTCGCTTCACAGTCGTTTCCCAGTTCTACATAACCGAGGCCGAGAATGAGTACGTGATTAAGGGCAACGCGGCGGTGGTCAAGTGCAAGATTCCATCCTTTGTGGCCGACTTCGTTCAGGTCGACTCCTGGGTGGACGACGAGGGCACCGAGTTGTGGCGCAACAACGCCACCAGCGCCTATGGTACAGTCCAAGAAGTAGTCCTCTCTCATAAGTGTTGCCTTAGGTCCCTAGACTCTAGACCTCTCTATTCTCCCCACCCCATTTCACCTTATGTTCATGATTACCTTCATTTCCGGCTTAGTTGTCATTCAGAGCTACGAGTCGGAGGCCGACAATGAGTACGTCATCAGGGGCAACTCCGTGGTGATGAAGTGCGAGATTCCCTCGTACGTGGCAGACTTTGTGTTCGTCGATCTCTGGCTGGACTCGGAGGGGCGCAACTACTATCCCAACAATGCCGAGGAGACGGGTACTTCTAGGCTCTACTTCCCCAGACCTCCAGCCCCAACTCTCCACTCTCATTTAGTTTTACCTTCACCAAGTTCCCCTTGATTTCCTTCAGTTGTCCACCAGTTCTACCAGACTCGGGTAATCGATGAGTTCGTCCTTCGCGGCAATTCGGCCACCCTCAAGTGCCTGGTCCCGTCCTTCGTGGCCGACTTTATCGACGTTGAGGGTTGGATTGACGAGGGAGGCACTGAGATACAGAGGCCCCTGCCCGACGACTCTACGGGTAACCCTTACGCTAATCGCATTACCCCACCTAGAAACCATCACCTCCAGATCCTCCCAGTCCTCACTTTAGTTTACCGCTCCCCGTCTTGCAGTGGTGAAGCAGTTTTTCGAGTCGCAAGTCTACGACGAGTACGTGATCAAGGGCAATGCGGCCATTTTCAAGTGCCAGACGCCCTCCTTCGTGGCGGATCACATTGATATCACGGATTGGATTGACACGGAGGGCGAGGTGTTCACCAAGAACATAACTGGTAGGAGCAGGGACTCGTAGACTTGTATTGGGGAGATAGCCCAGCCACATGAAGGGGACTTACTCTTATGATTTTATCCCACTCCCCACTCACTCAATCTCTCCGTGAACTTTGCAGTTGTGCCACAGTCCTACACCGTCAATGTCATGGATGAGTCCATACTGAGGGGCAATAGCGCCATCTTAAAGTGCCACATACCCAGCTTCGTGGCCGATTTCATAGTGGTCGACTCGTGGGTGGAGGACGAGGAGCGAGTTATCTATCCCCAGGAGGATATCGCCACCAGCGGTAAATTACCAGATAAGAGCGCTCTGCCCACTCCTCCGCCACCTCCTCCGTCTCCTATCCAGTTCGGTTCGCTTCGATTAGACTCCAGAGAGCCTCCGACGGGAGCTTTCCACGTGCAGCGCTGCTTAGGCTTTCTATTTTCTATTCTTTCTGACTTTCCCCTGTCTGCCTTTTCTTTCTTTTCTTTTCCCTTATTATTTACCCCTCCCATCCTGCTATTCTTCCCCTCCAAACCATCCATGAGTCGCTCCTGACTTGCCCAAGAGAACCCGAACCCCTTCATGTAGTTGATCGTAGCGTTGTCTTGTAGTCTAGTGTAAATACATGCAAAAATGCTAATAAACGGAACCACATCCTAACAATCTGTACATACATTTAATCCAAAATCGACTATCTAAACATGGCTGTATATATATTTCAAATGTATACGTAATCTGTAATCCGCATTTCATCTTAATTATTGGCATTTTTGTTGGTGCATGCCCAAAATAAAAGCAGTATCTGGGAACTTGAGGATTGCCGAAGCGAGTAAATCAAATAAACATTTCGTAAATACATTTGTATCCATCACTTAAGATATCTCCGATTTGGTAGCCCTCAGGTTCCTGGCCCTGCTGGTGTATAGTTAGAGTAAGCATGGAACTCTGTTTAAATTGAATCGACATGTAAATGTAAATGAAAACAAATATAAATAAACAACAAGTCGATATTTAAACACAGTTCTTTATATATACGGCTAAAGAAGGAATCTATCAGTGGAGAATTATAATATATAATGCTTTCAGTCACTCCAAAATACCCTTCTTTAGTCTTCTATTTACGCCTTAAACTGCATTTGATAGTCACATTTCATGCATTTACTAATACAAAACTATGGCACATTTACAAATATTTGCAAAAGAAACTAACTTAATATTCTAAAACCTGACATGTGACTTTCAAATGCTTTTTACAAAGAAATACAATTAAACTCATCGAGTTTAGTTGCATTTTTGTATTTAAGTTGTTAACTTAAATTAGGTTACCTGACAACCAATCACTTATATATTTTGTATTCTACTTAACTTTGATTCTCCCTGAACCGTGCTGTAATCAGACGGCAAATACCTGGTACTGCCCTCTGGAGAGCTGCACATCCGTGAGGTTGGACCCGAGGATGGATACAAGAGCTACCAGTGCCGAACCAAACACCGCCTGACAGGAGAGACGAGGTTGAGTGCCACAAAGGGACGATTGGTCATCACAGGTAAGTCCGCCTGTTGGCCAATTTTATTTATCACAATCCGCAAGAAAGTTTCAGTTAAATTTAAGTAATACCTAACTACATATACTTCAAACTCAATAGTATGTTGATTTGATTAGCACACGATTTACAACTGAAGCTTTCTTATTGCAGAGTAAACTTCAAAGAATGTTGCATTTAACCTATTAATTCAAATAAATAATTCAAAATACCTTTACTAGATCATTTCTTTGAAGTTTATTCTCTGATAGTTGGATAGAAAGGTTACAAGTCAGTCGTTGAAATACTTTCAATAATGGCTTGTACCATTTCTAGTCTGCACAGCAAATGTTTGGAATATATAACAAAATATACATACATTCCTTAAAGACAGCTTGATGTCACTAAACCTCTTAAAAGTTAAAGTAAAAATTTAATATTCCAAACACTTGCTAGCGTTAATTTGGAAATTGCTCTCGGATTGTTTGTTAACACATTTTCCTCTGCAGTTTCCAAATTACTTTTATAAATGTTAAGAAAGCAACAAGTCTTTGAGGCCATGCAAATGCAATCAAAACGATTTTTCGCTTAAAGTCTCTTTCTTTGCGTGTATGGCTAAATTATAAAAATATTATTATTAATCTAGCAAGTAAATGTGCTTCTCTTTTTGTACAAAACCAAAGACTTGCTGCTGTAGCCTAAGTCTAAATTGAAAACTGCCTGAATGTTGGGATAGGGTACTCGACAATGATGAGAGCTTGAAATAAAGCCACATAGCGTAGGCGTGGTCCGTTAATAATAACTTAATAACTGAAAACTATACAAAATCACTTCCAAGCCTTGGCAATTTTCACTTTTGATTCTCGTTAGAAGTTCGCCCAAGGTAAGTCACACTTTCAGCTGCCTTGCACTTATATCTACTGGCCTGTATGGTTAATAACCCCCAATAATCTCGCTTCATTCACAGAACCAGTTGGCAGGGTTTCGCCCAAGTTTCCAAACACGCTGACCAGCAGCAGTTTCACGGGAGAGGCCGGCTCCAGCCAGACCCTTCTCTGTCCCGCCCAGGCCTATCCAGCTCCCTTGTTTAGGTAGGAAGTGACGCACCTCGGCAAGAGCACTACCCCGTCCCGACCAATTTGGGCCAGTTTCCGATGGCGGCTCCTTTTCCCAGTAGATTCTGTTAGTTTGATCTTCTTGAATCTTCTTGATCTTGAATCTTTCAAGAACCCATTGCCAGTGTTGGGCCCAGACTGCTCTCTGGCAATGACATCAAGGTGGTTCAGTTTGCCGCTGGCCAGGCCACCACCCTGTTGTGTCCGGCCCAGTCGTACCCAGTGCCAGTGTCTAGGTAAGACATCCGCCTATCCCAGCTGCAGGGCTCCCCCTCGGGTGTGTTCCTCATGAGTCATCTCCCACTTCCCAGAACCTGTTGGAAGCGTTGGGCCCCGTCTGACCAGCGGAGACGAGTCGCGCATTCTCCGAGTGAACCTGGCGGCAAGTGCCACTCTCCTGTGCCCAGCTCAGGCGTATCCGGTGCCGTTCTTTAGGTAAACTAGCCCCAACGTCCAGGCAGCAATGAGCTTACTAGCTAGACACTAACTCCCCGACTTCCCTTTCGAACACGCAGAACCTGTGGGCAGTGTGAGTCCCAAGGTCACGGCAGGCGATGACGCCATCAAGATACCCAAGGTGTCGGCGGGCAACAGTGCCACCCTCATGTGTCCAGCTCAGGCCTACCCGGTGCCCTTCTATAGGTAACCCCAACCCAACATTAAGGCGCCACAGCTCTTTCCCCTAACTCCCCCTAATATTGTACTATCCATCGCAGAACCCGTGGGCAGCGTCAGTCCCCAGCTGAGCGGCAATGGCAACCAGGAGCTCATAACCCTGACTCGGGTGCCCACTTCTGAGAGTGTCACTCTCATGTGTCCCGCCCAGGCCTATCCGGTTCCCTTCTTTAGGTAAAGAACCCAGTTCGCATCCCAACTTCAGGCAGGATCTAGAGTCCCTGCCGCTTTTCTGATTTGAGTCACCCATTCCCAGAACCCGTTGGCAGTGTCGGTCCCAGACTCACCTCGGGCGACGACTCCCGCACTGTGAAAGTAGAGCTTGAGGCCAGCGTGACGCTGCTGTGTCCCGCCCAGGCTTATCCAGTGCCTGTATATAGGTAATCTCGGTTTTACTTCCGGGCCAATCCTCTTCCACCTCAGGCAGTAGTCAGGGAGGCTGGTTCTTGGCCTGAAAACTCGTTCTAATTTCTCCATAGAGCCCGTCGGCAGTGTCAGCCCCAAGATAGACTCAGGAGAAGACTTCAAGCACCTTAAGGGAAAAAGTAGCCTAGATATAAGCCTGCTATGCCCCGCTCAGGCCTATCCACAACCCATCTTTAGGTAAATGTCCCATCTTAGTGCAGTTTTCAAATAGCATAGACTTCCTTTGCCAAATTGTGAACCATTCGATTTGCAGAACCTATTGGTAGTGTGAGCCCCAAGATAACCAACTCCGACGATCTGAAGCATGTCAAGGTCAAGAGGCTGACTAGCTTGAGCCTTCTGTGTCCTGCTCAAGCTTATCCCCAGCCGATTTCTAAGTAAATCCCAGCCCAACATCTCTGGATCAGTTTCCCCTTTCTGTGACTCCTTTTCGAGTGCTTAAGGATATGTTAATTTCCAGAGCCCGTGGGCAGTGTGGCGCCCAAGTTGAACTTCCTAGAACGCTTCAGGATGATGCAAGTCCAGAGCGGCACCAGCTTCAACATTCAGTGTCCAGTCCAGTCGTATCCCATGCCAGTCTTCAAGTAAGATCCTTGTAGAAAAGGCAACATTCAGTCAGTTGAGCGATTTTCCAACTCTGTACTTCCTTAGAACCCGTGGGCAGTGTCCGCCCCAAGGTGAATCCCCAGGACAAGCACCAGTTCATAGACGTGGAGCTGTCTAGTAGCTACGCCCTGCTCTGCCCGGCCCAGTCATACCCCACTCCCTCCTCCAGGTGGGTTCCCTCTCCCATCAATGCCAGGCAGTTTTCCCAGCCCTTTGTGACTTGTTTCTGCTCCTAGAGCCCGTTGGTTCCGTCAAGCCAAAGATAAATATCCAGGACAAGCTGCAGACACGCGAGATGGCCCGTGGAGTCGGACTCGCCTTGCTGTGCCCGGCCCAGTCATATCCGATGCCAGCCCACAGGTGCGCGGAGCAGCCATCAATTCAGCCAATTGTCCAATTTACAGGGCGTTCTCCCAATTGCCAATTGCATACGGTGGCATTTAAGTGATTATTCTATTAGGCCAGGTCCCTCCCCGTTCAGGCAGCTCGCGATGCAGGTTCTCGTTGGCTCAGCCTTCAAATTCCTTTCCAGAGCCCATTGGCAGTGTGCCACCCAAGGTTAGCATAGACGACGAGGTGGCCAATGCCCGCGGCTACGTTGGCAGGAGCCTGAGTCTCAAGTGTCCCGCCCAGTCGTTCCCCATTCCGGCCTATAGGTGGGTGTCTAGTCTCTTCCAGCATTCGGGCAGTTTCTTGGCCAGCTCAGTAGTGTCTGATTGCTCACGTTTCTCCCAGAACCCGTTGGCTCTGTGCCTCCCAAGCTAAACCTGCTGGAGAGAGTGCGCACCATGGAGGTGTCCTTGGGGGCGAGGTACGCCATGCAATGTCCCGGCCAGGCCTTTCCCGTGCCCATCAATAGGTAATACCCTAGCTCCTAGCCCAACTCAGGTTCAGTCTTCCCTGCTAGGCACTCATTTCCCTCGGTATTCCAGAACCCATTGGCTCCGTTCCGCCAAGGATCAACAACATCAACGACAAGTTCCAGCTGATGCAGGTCAAGTTGGAAAGCGACTTTGCCATGCAGTGCCCGGGCCAGGCCTATCCTGTGCCAGTTGTTAGGTAGGACTCGGCTCACTTTATCCCATAATTCAGGGCTCCTATTAGCCTCCTACTATCCTATTTTTCTTTAAATGCACAGAGCCCGTCGGTTCGGTGCCGCCCAAGATCACCAGTTTGCACGATAAGTTCCAAGTGTTGCAAGTAAAGCTGTCGGAGGACTTCTCCATGCAGTGTCCTGGCCAGGCATACCCGGTGCCCATAGTTAGGTTAGTGCCGAGTCCCTTGGCCAACATTCAGTGCTTTCTAGACGAGGTTTTAACGGAGTTTTACCCCTAAACTAGAACCCGTGGGCTCAGTGGCCCCGAAGGTAGACACTCGGGACGAGTTCACGTTTGCCAGGACCCGCCAGGGAGCCTCTAAGGCGCTCATCTGCCCGGCCCAGTCGTACCCCATGCCCTTCTTTAGGTAACCGCCAAGTCAGTCCAGTCCAACATTCAGGCTCCCAGTTTGGCATCCTCTGAATACAGCCCTTTCTCCTAGAACCTGTCGGCAGTGTGGCTCCCAAGGTAGACATTAAGGACGAGATAAACTACGCTCGGGTGGCTCTGGGCCACAGTCTAGCCATAGTTTGCCCAGCACAGTCCTATCCGGTGCCCGCCTTCCGGTGAGTGCTTGGGGAATAGGGTACCTCCCAACATATAGGCAGTTTCTCTGGGGCCAATAGCTGACCATTCGTTTCCTTAGAGCCTGTGGGCAGTGTGGCCCCCAAAGTGGACCCCAACGATCGGATCAAGTGGGTGGATAAGCCCGGCGGCAGCTCCCTGAACTTGCTCTGTCCAGCACAGTCTTTTCCAGTTCCAGCTGCCCGGTAAGCTCTGGCATCTCTCCCCCACCTCAAGCAGTTTTCACAAGTCAGGCTCTCTGAGAATTATCCTTTAGGTCAATATATCTGGGTTACTTGCAGAGCCCGTGGGCAGTGTGGCCCCAAAAGTGGACGTGAAGGATCGCATCACTTGGCTGGACAAGCCTCGGGGCCAGGCCTTGAGCCTGCTGTGTCCAGCTCAGTCGTATCCCATGCCAGCTTATAGGTAGGATACTCCCGAGTCCTTCCAGGCAGTTTTCGAATTAGGTTCGCTTAGTGGTGGCCCTTTCTGAACCACTTGCAGAGCCCGTGGGCAGCGTGGCCCCCAAGGTTGACATGCACGATAAGATGGATTTCACCATACGAAACTCGAACCGCTCCTTGAATTTGTTCTGCAAGGCCCAAGGATATCCCATGCCAGCGTTTAGGTAATCACATTGTTGAGTGCCGCTCTTCAGATCAGCTTCGGGGTTAGAGATATAGATGCATTAACACCTCCACTTTCAGAGCCCGTGGGCAGTGTGCCGCCCAAGGTGGACATGGCAGATAAGTTTGGAGTAACAATCAGGGACTCAAACAGGGCATTGAACTTGTTCTGCAAAGCCCAGGGATATCCCATGCCAGCGTTTAGGTAATCCATTGTTGAGTGCATTCCAGCAGGCCAGGTCTTGTGCTTTTGGGGGTAGATAACATTCCGGAAACTCTATTCCAGAGCCCGTGGGCAGTGTGGCGCCCAAGGTGGAGATTAAAGACAAGCTGGGCATCTTTGTGGCCAAGTCCCAGCGATCTATGGCGCTGCTGTGTCCAGCCCAAGCATACCCCATGCCAGCTTATAGGTAAAGTCTTGTCTTAAGTCTAAGTCCCAATCAGGCAGTTTCCCCTGGCACAATGAACTAATGAGAGAACTATATCAGAGCCCATTGGAAGTGTGGCACCTCGGGTCAATCGAAAGGACGAGTTCAACCACGACCGCATTAGAAGCTCCCAGACCATAGCCATACAGTGTCCTGCGCAGTCCTATCCGGTTCCGGTTTATAGGTAATGTCGAGTGCTTGAGGTCCCTTCAGTGCATTCAAATTAGTAGGATAGGGTAGTTTTCACAGGAACCGATCTCCTTTCAGAGCCTGTGGGCAGTGTGGCTCCAAAGGTCAACAAGAACGACGAGTTCAGTCACGACCGCATTGCCGTTGGCGGAATCGTGGCTCTCCGCTGTCCCGCCCAGTCCTTTCCGGTGCCGTTCTATAGGTGGGTCGCTGTCGAGTTCTATATTCCGTCCGGGACCAGGCAGTTTCTGAATTTGTTGCTAACACATACCCCCCAATATTCCAGAGCCTGTGGGCAGTGTGGCCCCGCGTGTCAATAAGAAGGACGGCTTTAGCCACGACAGCATCCGGCGGGGCCAGACAATAGCCATTTTCTGTCCTGCCCAGGCCTACCCCGTCCCCTTCTATAGGTAATGCGTGCGGCTGTCCAAAGTTTTCCAATTACAAACGAGCCAGGATTAAGTCGCCAGGCCTCATTGGCCTCAAACTCTAATTAGCTTTGTGTCCACAACTGCCGCCCCATTTAACCCACTCAAAGTCACGCAACCCTTCCCCCAAACAACTCAGATGAGTGGCAGGTAATTCCCATTGTTGTCGAGTAACTTTGCCAGTTTTCAATGTTAGTCTAGGCTCTCACTCCGACTCGTTTCCTTGCAGAGCCCGTGGGCAGTGTCCCGCCCAAGATCAGTGTGGGTGAGCGGCGCAAGGACGCCGAGGTTCCTCTGCACGAGGACCTGAGCATCTTCTGTCCGGCACAGTCGTACCCAGTTCCCGCATTTAGGTGAGCCCAGCAGGTTCTTCCCCTCAGGCAGTTTTCATTGGGTCTATATGGGTGTCTTCTACATCTTGGTTCTCTTCCAGAGCCAGTGGCCAGTGTTGGTCCCAAAATCAGTGTGGGCGAGCGACTCAGGGATGCTGGTGCTCCCTCGAAGGCTACTCTGACGCTCTTCTGTCCAGCCCAATCCTATCCAGTGCCCTCGTTTAGGTATTGACAAGTCATTCAGGCAGTTATCTTACATCCCAAGCAGAGCTGCTCACACAGAGCACCGAGGATACACAAGAGTAGCTCTGATCTAGACACAAGTCTTACATTTCAAATTCTTCCCAGAACCCGTGGGCAGTGTGGCGCCCAAGATCAGTGTCGAGAATCGTCTGAAGAATGCCGAGGCCAGCCTGGCTGCCAGTTGCACTCTCTTCTGTCCTGGCCAGGCCTTTCCGGTGCCCTTCTTCAGGTAACCCCTACCCCCCTTTGGGCAGTTTTCAGCCTGCTTAATTTACTATTACTATTACTGGTAAATTATAGAGCCCGTGGGCAGTGTGGGACCACGTCTTACGTCTGGCGATAAGACGCGAAATCTGGATGTTTACTCCAGCGGCAGTGTGACCTTGCTTTGTCCTGCCCAAGCCTTTCCGGTTCCGGTTTTCAGGTGATTCCCCTCAGGCAGTCGGGCAGTTCTCAGTTTACTAGTTTAGTATTGAGTTGATTTTAAAGTACTTGCCATTGGTTTCCCCAGAGCCCATTAGTGGAGCTGCTCCCAGAGTGGCCCTAATACAGAAAACGAACATTGAGTTTGTGCGCCTGGGCGGAACTGTGGCCGTAATGTGTCCGGCCCAGGGTTTTCCAGTGCCGGCCTTTAGGTGAGTCCCGACATTCAGAGAGCTCTCAGTATTATTATCTCCCATTCCTCCTACTAGTACTTAATGTTTGTTCACTAAACTAAATCTAAACCATGCAGAACCTGTTAGCAGTGCGGTGCCCAAGGTAACTTCACTGGCCAAATTCGATATGAAGACCTATCCGGGCTCCGCGACCTTGGCTCTGCTTTGTCCATCCCAGGGCTATCCAGTGCCAGTGTTCAGGTAAACCTGGCTAATTAAATACAGCATTAAGGCAGTTTCACAGGCTTAGTTTGGACAGGTTTTAAATACTATTCTTTGTAGAGCCCGTTTCAAGCACCGCTCCCAAGGTGCCGCCCTTGCAGTCACGACCCCTGGTGGTGCCTGGGCACACCGAGGTGTCCATCTTGTGTCCTGCTCAGGGTTATCCTGCTCCCAGTTTTAGGTTAGTTTCTCTCGCTCCTCTTCGTGCTTACCCACATTCTGGCAGTCCTTAAATATCCGATTGGATTTTCTAAAAATGAGATATCGCTTTTATAGAACCCATCAGCAGTAGTCCGCCGAAGATAAACGCCCTGACCTATAAGCCCAACGTGGTGGAGTCCACGGCTACCACGGCTATACTCTGTCCGGCGCAGGGTTACCCGGCTCCCAGCTTCAGGTGGGTCCTGTGGCCGCCCCTAGACCAACATCAGGCACTGCTTCCGCTTCCCCCTTTAACAATTGAGTCCATTATTCGCAGAGCCCGTTTCAAGTACTGCTCCGAGGACTCCTGCCTTAGTGCAAAAGCCGCTGGAGCTGTTAGAGTCGCTCTCCATATCCTTGCTGTGCCCTGCCCAGGGCTTTCCGGCCCCCAGTTTTCGGTAAGCCGAAACCAGCATTCAGGCGGGTATTGATGAAACCTAATTATGACCCCCTAGAACCCGTCGGAGGCAAGGCCCCCACGCTCCTCTCCAATGACATCAAGCGGTCGTGGATTGACCGGATGATGGCCACAAACTTGGCCCTGTTCTGTCCCGCCCAGGGCTTTCCGGTGCCTGCTTTTAGGTTAGAAAAGTCAAGTTGGCTATAATGATTTGGGAATAATATTAAATTTAATCTTTTTTCTTGACCTTATTCAATTAGTGGCCAAAATATGTGGTCCTATTCTTGAATTATCCCAGAAATCCTTATATTTATTCGTGGTACAGGGAGTCCTTGTTCCTAAAATGTTGCATACCTTCATCCCACATGCCAGCCATGCACAGAAAAAAATAATTACGATTGTGTCCTATAAAAATAAAGCCAATAAAGGTGTAATAATAATAATAGTAGTTTAGTGTAATACTAAATGACATCGAAAATGGACTATATTTGAAATTGAGATATTATCAGTTTAAATAAACTTGTTTTAAAACCAAATTTCTATGAAAATTGAAACTTAAGAATTAACCTCCGCACATCGTATAATTTTTTCTGTGTATCATATATATGTATGTGTATTTCCTCAGAACCCGTTTCGTCCAAGGCGCCCGTTCTTGCGGTGGACACCAAGTGGTCGGGCATCGAGAGGCGCTGCGGCACGGACATCGTGCTGCTCTGTCCCGCTCAGGCGTTTCCGGTGCCCATCAGCAGGTTAGGACCCCAAAAACGTGACTCTGGGGGAAAATGCAGGGTGGGGGGACGCAAAGTTCATTCATAAAAATGCGCGCGCAAAGCAAGGCGCAATCAGAATAGGTGAACACCCACACATAGGCAGGCGGGCGCACGCACAAAAGTAAGCTACGTAAACAAACCATAAACAGGGCGAAAGCAAACGGGAATCGGTAAACAGACCCACACACTCGCACATGTGGGTGCTGCCCCCTCTCCGCGCTGCGTTGGTGTGCGTGTGAGTGCGAGAGATTGTAAACAAACTGGTTCGCTCTCCGGCGCTCTCTCGCGCTCTCTGCGCACACTCGCGATCCACCCGAAATTTCCCAAACACTTACCCCTCCTTAGCGCAAGTGGATCGCATCCGTCCCGCTCGCACACCGGTTGGTGAATGAACGCACGTTTCTGGGTCAACAGCCGCCGCTTGCCCCACTTTCCGGAGGTCAACTAGCAAAGCTACCTCCACTTGTTGCTCGCCCAGCTGTAGCCGCCGAGCCGGCGTTTCTGCGCAGGTCTCTGGCCTTAGCATTGACCCCGAACTCCTCTGCCCCGCACTGCGACCAGGTTAAGGTTAGGGTTGCTAGGTCACGCGCCGCAGCGAAAGTTTGCCGAAGAAAGTACCCACATTCAGTCAGTGTTTTGTCTAAGCCAAGGCCAACTTCCGACTTACGACTGCTTTCACTTGCAGAGCCCGTTGGCGCTAAGGCCCCGACCTTCTCCCTCGAGTACAAGCTCATCGAGGTGGAGCGGTCAAGGGGCTCGGCCCTCGCCCTCCTCTGCCGGGCCCAGGCCTTCCCAGTGCCCCTCATCAGGTGAGCGCCCAGGCCAGCGTTTAAGCAGTTTTCATAGCAATATGCCACAGAAAGATCTCTTTTAGGCAAGAGATATTGTAAATATTAATATATATAATATACATGTTATATAAATTGTATATAATATAAATTCTCCGAAAGGTGTAACAGATGTAGTGTCTTTTGGACTTCAACTTGATTGACTTTAAATCAACATCTCTTTCTGTGACAGCCTTAATTCACATGAATGTACAAAACAATCTTTATAAAAACGAGGTTGTTTGATAGATTCTATAGAGTATAGATTCTATAAAGTATAGATTCTATGTAGTATAGATTCTATTTAGTATAGATTCTATATAGTATAGATTCTATTTATATGTTTATCTAAAGTAGCTAGAATATTCAAACTGGTGTGTGTACAATTGTATCCCCAACTCCGCAGAACCCATCGGTTCCAAGGCTCCTGCGGTGCCCACAGGCGTAATGGTCTTCCAGCAAGCTGCTCCCCTGCACACCACCTTTGCCATGCTCTGCCAGGCTCAAGCCTTTCCTGTGCCAGTTTTTAGGTAAAGAACTGAACTTATCATCAAACTGTGATTAAGAAGAGCAGACAATAAGTTCCTTAGCTATTTACAATATCCCCCAATATTCAGGCAGGCCTCTATTCGGTGATAATATGCAACCGAATAACTAGAAGTCTCCTTTTAGAGCCCGTCGGCTTCAAAGCGCCTAGTTTTCCCAGTGTGGCCTCAACATTTACCATACAATCGCCTCTGAGAAGCGAAGTAGCTCTCACCTGCCAGGCCCAATCCTACCCAGTGCCCGTATTTAGGTAATGAACACCCCAAGGCTCCACTGCTCAACTGGTTCTGTGTAGGGTTCCCATATTATTGAAAAAATAAAGCAAAAATCTCTTTATTTTAGAGCCTGTTGGTGCGAAGGCTCCTACCTTTTCGAGTGACTCCAAGGGCAGCATATTCGAGCGCTCGATTAGGGCCAGCTTCGCCCTGCTGTGCCAGGCTCAGGCATTTCCCGTTCCCATCATTAGGCAAGTTTCAGGCCATATACGTTATGATAAACCCTCCGAACCTCCGAATGCTTTGCAGAACCCATTGGGGCCAGAGCTCCGACCTTCTCCTCCGACTACAACTCCTTCTCCTACGCCCGGGCCGTGGGTCAGAGCTTTGCCCTGCTCTGCCAAGCCCAGGCCTTTCCGGTGCCCCTCATGAGGTCAGTCCCAAGTCCCCTCCCTTCAGGCAGTTTCCCTTAGATTAGCTTAGATTTAAACGTACTTAGCACTTGGTTAAAGTGAAAGCCTTTGATTGCAGAGCCCATCGGTGCCAGGGCGCCCACGTTCTCCACCGACTCCAATTCCTTCTCGTACACCCGGTCTGTGGGACAGAGCTTCGCGCTGCTCTGCCAGGCCCAGGCGTATCCCGTCCCCATCATGAGGTTAGTCGGCTCCCATGTCCCTCGAGGCAGTTTTCTTATAGACATCTTGGTCGGGTTAACATCCATTCATTGCTTGCAGAACCCATTGGCGCCAGGGCCCCCACATTTTCCACGGACTCGAATGTGTTTTCCTACATCCGACCAGAGGGTCAGGGCCTGGCTCTGCTGTGCCAGGCTCAAGCCTATCCAGTTCCAGTTATGAGGTTAATAAGCTAAAGTATTCAGGCAGTTTGTTAAGTTTTCCCAGAGAGTCCTTCAAACATAGTTTCCTTGACTTGCAGAGCCGGTAGGTGCCAAGGCTCCCACTTTTGCTAGTGTCTCGAAGATATCCAGTCTACTCGGCTCGAGTTCGAGTGATATTGTGCTGCTGTGCCAGGCTCAGGCATTTCCAGTGCCCTACGTGAGGTAACTCCCAACCAGTCAGGCAGTCCACCCCATATCTATGTACTTCCCCAGAGCCCGTCAGCGCCAAAGGCCCTACTTTCGCCTCCGATATGAAGAGCTATACCTTCGTACGGCACTTTGGCCAGAGCTTCGCCTTGCTCTGCCAGGCGCAGGCCTATCCGATCCCACTGATCAGGTAGTCCTCAAGTAGACCTAAGCCACCATCTAAAGCCCTTTGTTATGTTCTTTTTAGAGCCAGTCGGTGCCAAAGCCCCCACCTTCTCTGGCGAGTCCAAGAGCTTCACCTTTGTCAAAGAGATCTCGACTAGCTTTGCCCTGCTCTGCCAGGCGCAGGCATTCCCAGTGCCCATTATCAGGTTAGTCCCATATTCAGGCAGTTTTCCACAACCAGATTACCTGTAAAGGTGTATAGAAGAGTCAATGATTTGCAGAGCCCGTGGGTAGTGTGGCCCCAAAAGTATCCGGGGGCCGCCTGCAGGAGATGACGAGAACGGCCACATCTGACTTGGCCATCTTGTGCCTGGGACAGTCGTTTCCCACACCCGCCTTTAGGTAATGTCGGGATATATTGGGATATAGTCAACATTCAGGCAGCTTTGAGAACTCAGTGGCGAGGCTCACTCCTCACTCCGAACTCCGATTTCTTCCAGAGCCCATCGGCAGTGTGGCTCCCACCATATCGGGGGACCGCCTGCAGGAGCAGACCCGGAAGTCGGGCCACAGCTTCTCCATTCTCTGCCAGGGACAAGCCTATCCCCATCCAGTATTTAGGTACTTAGATATAGTAGTAGGACCATCCTTCAGGCAGATCCCTCGACTCCTGACTCTGACCTTTAACTCCCCCCTTTGCAGAGCCCGTGGGCCTGGTCAAGCCCCGCATTGCCGTGAAGAGCATTGAGATCAACGAGGTGCCCTTGAGTGGCACCTTCGTGGGACATTGTCCCGGCCAGGGCTATCCAGTGCCGGTTTATAGGTAGACTGCTAGGTTGATTCCCCCTCGCTAGATTGCCGCTAGGTCATCCCAAACCCCCAAGAGTGGTGCACAGAATGAGCAAGTTAAATAAAGCAAAGGTTACTTGGAGGTAAGTAAGCTCCCTCACCAGGCCAGGCAAAGGTAAGTAGTTCCGGTCAAGGACTCCAGGAATTCAGTTCAAACTTGCTCACTCTGTGCCCACTGTCCCAAAGCCCACTATGACCTCAAGAATCCCCTCCTAACACTCCGCTCTCGTTCCAGATGGTACAAGTTCATCGAGGGCACCACCCGCAAGCAGGCAGTCGTGCTGAATGACCGGGTGAAGCAGGTGTCCGGCACCCTCATCATCAAGGACGCCGTGGTGGAGGACTCCGGCAAGTACCTGTGCGTGGTCAACAACTCCGTGGGCGGCGAGAGCGTCGAGACGGTGCTCACAGTGACCGCCCCGCTGTCCGCCAAGATCGATCCCCCCACCCAGACCGTGGACTTCGGACGCCCCGCGGTCTTCACCTGCCAGTACACCGGGAACCCCATCAAGACCGTCAGCTGGATGAAGGACGGCAAGGCCATCGGCCACAGCGAACCCGTGCTGCGCATTGAATCCGTGAAGAAGGAGGACAAGGGCATGTACCAGTGCTTCGTGAGGAACGACCAGGAGTCGGCCGAGGCCAGTGCCGAGCTCAAGCTCGGTGGCCGCTTCGATCCGCCCGTCATCCGGCAGGCCTTCCAGGAAGAGACCATGGAGCCCGGTCCCAGTGTGTTCCTCAAGTGCGTCGCCGGCGGCAACCCCACGCCCGAAATCTCCTGGGAGCTCGACGGCAAGAAGATCGCCAACAACGACCGCTACCAGGTGGGACAATACGTAACCGTCAACGGCGATGTGGTCTCCTACCTGAACATCACCTCGGTGCACGCCAACGACGGCGGCCTCTACAAGTGCATAGCCAAGAGCAAGGTGGGCGTGGCCGACCACTCCGCCAAGCTGAATGTCTACGGCCTGCCCTACATCCGGCAAATGGAGAAGAAGGCCATCGTGGCTGGAGAAACCCTGATCGTCACCTGTCCAGTGGCCGGCTACCCCATCGACTCGATTGTCTGGGAGCGAGGTGAGTAGCAAGAACTCCTTGGACACAACCCAATCTCTATAATATTTCTTGCCGCAGATAACCGCGCCCTGCCCATCAACCGCAAGCAGAAGGTCTTCCCCAACGGAACGCTGATCATCGAGAACGTGGAGCGCAACTCCGACCAGGCGACCTACACCTGCGTGGCCAAGAACCAGGAGGGATACTCCGCCCGCGGCTCCCTGGAAGTGCAAGTCATGGGTAAGTCGCAAGCTTCCAGCTCCTCCCAGACTCCCTCAGTTTTGGGGCGAGCTCTGGTAGATGCCACTCTTCCGGGCGGGTCCTTAGATTTCAGGTTCAACGTTGGTCGCTAGCTCCGCTTTTAATCGATGAATCCGACCCGAATGCTTCGCTTCCTTCACTCAGTTCCGCCCCAGGTCGTGCCCTTCGATTTCGGAGAGGAGACCATCAACATGAACGACATGGTGTCGGCCACCTGCACGGTGAACAAGGGCGACACCCCGCTGGAGCTGTACTGGACCACGGCGCCCGATCCCACCACGGGAGTGGGGCGTCTCATGTCCAACGACGGCATCCTCATCACCAAGACGACGCAGCGCATCAGCATGCTCAGCATTGAGTCCGTGCACGCCCGCCACCGGGCCAACTACACGTGCGTGGCCAGGAACGCGGCCGGGGTCATTTACCACACGGCGGAGCTGCGCGTCAACGGTTCGCTCCTCCACTTGAGTCGTAGTTAGCCTAGACCTTTGACCTTTGACCTTTGGTTTTTGAGTTCCGTTCCCTTGACACCGCCCCACCTCGATCCCTTCGCAGTGCTGCCGCAGATCGTGCCCTTCGAGTTCGGCGAGGAGAGCGTGAACGAGCTGGACATGGTCTCGGCCTCCTGTACGGTCAACAAGGGCGACCTGCCCATCGACGTGGCCTGGACGAAGAACGGCGGCCGGGTCTACACCAACGACGGCATAGTGGTGACCAAGACCAGCACTCGCATGAGTGTCCTGAGCATTGAGTCCGTCCGGGCCCGCCATGCCGGCAACTACTCCTGCGTGGCCACCAACAATGCGGGCGAGACCCGGCACTGGGCCATCCTGGCCGTCAATGGTTAATAGCCCTCAATTGCTCCTCTTTCGAGCCAGAGATTCTTTGCTTTTGCTTTGCCTTGTGTTCTGTTAACCCAACCCCAAACCCCATCCCAGTCTTGCCCCAGGTCGTGCCCTTTGACTTTGGCGAGGAGTCCATCAACGAGCTGGACATGGTCTCGGCCTCGTGCACGGTCAACAAGGGCGATCTGCCCGTCGACATATATTGGACCAAGAACGGCGGGCGCGTCTACACCAACGACGGCCTGATTGTGACCAGGAACAGCCAGCGGCTGAGTGTCCTGAGCATCGAGTCCGTGAGGGCCCGCCACGCGGGGAACTACTCCTGCGTGGCCACCAACAACGCCGGGGCCATCACCCAGTCCGCCCTGCTGGCGGTCAATGGTACTTGAAGCCTAAGCCTGTTTGCCTAAGTTTGCCTTGCCTTTTTTGCTTCCCGCCCAACTCCCTCAACCACCCAGTCCTGCCCCAGATAATGCCCTTCGACTTCGGCGAGGATGTGATCAACGAGCTGGACATGGTGTCCGCCTACTGCACCGTGAACCGCGGCGACCTGCCCGTGGACATAGCCTGGACCAAGAACGGCGGCCGGGTGTACACCAACGACGGGCTGATAGTGACCCGGAACACTCAACGCATCAGCGTTCTGAGCATCGAGTCCGTGAGGGCGCGGCACGCGGGGAACTACTCCTGCGTGGCCACCAACAATGCCGGGGAGACGCGGCAGTCCGCCATCCTGGCCGTGAAAGGTTACTCGCTTAGGGCTCCACACATCGGTTTTCCATTACTTTACCTTTAGTTTTGACCATTATCCAACCGTCCTGCTCCACTTTCCTGCCTCGCAGTTCCGCCCTCGATCGCCCCCTTCTCCTTCGGCGATGATCCCGTGAACACCGGCGAGAATGCCGGGGTCCAGTGCATGGTTCAGAAGGGCGACGTGCCCATCACCATCAAGTGGACGCTCAACTCGCGCCCGATCATCAACGGGGAGGAGGGCATCACCATTCTGAAGCTGTCTCCCAAGACGAGCGTCCTGAACATAGCCGCCGTCGAGCAGCACCACCGCGGTTCCTTCAAGTGCATAGCCGAGAACCAGGCGGGATCTAGCTTTACCACCTCGGAGCTGAAAGTCAACGGTACACGGCCTCCTAGACACCACCCCAGCACCTCAGAATTTATTTATCTTTTCAGTTCTGTTATTATTTTATTTATTATTATTATTTAACCCTTCTGAACCTGCAGTGCCTCCTCAGGTGTCGCCCTTTAACTTCGGCAGTGCAATCCTGAACATGGGTGATGTTCTGAGCATCACCTGTGTGGTCCTCAAGGGCGACCTGCCCCTGCAGATCCAATGGACTCTCAATGGCGAGTCTGTAGAGGCAGGTGTGGATGGATTCACGGTGATGCAGCTGAATCCGCGTACTAGCTACCTGAGTGTGGACTCCCTGGAGGCCAGGCACCGCGGCTCCTACAGCTGCGTGGCCCAGAACCTGGCGGGTCGGGCGATCTATTCCGCCCAGCTGCAAGTGAATGGTTGGTGATCCACTAGCACCTTAGCGCCTCTCTGTAGAGCCTCCTACTAACAAGATCCTGGTTTATTTGGTCCTTAAGAGCTTGGTAGATTTTGTAGATAGAGAGAGTAATGGTGCCTCCTCTACAGTTGCACCACAGATCAGTCCCTTCTCGTTTGGCGATGAACCCCTGAACCGGGGCGAGGTGGCGAGTGTGACCTGTGTGGTTCCGAAGGGCGACCTGCCCCTAGACATCTACTGGACCCTGAACTCCGCTCTCATTGTGAACGGCGAACTGGGCTTCACCTTGGTGCGGCTGAACAAGCGGACGAGTTCCCTGAACGTGGACTCCCTGGAGGCCCTGCACCGAGGCAGCTACAAGTGCCTGGCCAACAACTCCGCGGGCTACGCAGAATACGTTTCCACTCTAGATGTGAACGGTTTGTCCAGACTCTTGACTCTGGTTTTGAAGTTCTTTTCATTTGCCGTAACTGCCTTTTGAGTTTTACTTTAATTTCCTGTACATCGTCCTTGTTTCTCACAAGTCCCGCCACAAATCCAACCCTTCGACTTCGGCGTCGAGCCAGCCAACACTGGGGAGATGGCTGGGGGCTTCTGCATGGTGCCCAAGGGCGACCTTCCCATGGAGATCCGCTGGACCCTCAACTCGGCGCCCATAATCACGGGCGAGCACGGCTTCTCCCTGTCGCGCCTGAACCCGCGCACCAGCTCCCTGAGCATCGACTCCCTGGAGGCCCGGCACCGCGGCCTGTACAGGTGCATCGCCAGCAACAGGGCGGGCAGTGCCGAGTACAGCGCCGAGCTGCACGTAAACGGTCATTACCCACATCGTACTCTTAGTTAGATCTTTATTTCTTTACTATTTTGATTTTAATCGCTGCCACTCACTCCCCCTCGTTCCCAAGTGCCGCCCCAGGTGCTGCCCTTCAGCTTCGGCGAGTCCGCCGCCGATGTGGGCGACATAGCCAGCGCCAACTGCGTGGTGCCCAAGGGGGATCTGCCCCTGGAGATCCGCTGGTCCCTCAATGCCGCCCCCGTGGTGAACGGGGAGAACGGCTTCACCCTGGTGCGCCTGAACAAGCGCACGAGTCTCCTGAACATTGACTCCCTGAACGCCTTCCACCGCGGCGTCTACAAGTGCATAGCCACGAATGGAGCCGGCTCCAGCGAGCACCTGGCCGAGCTGCAGGTCAACGGTTGGTTCCCACTATAAGTACTTAGATAGCATCCTAAGAGCACGCTTGTACCTAGTCGATATTGTCTCCACTGAGTGTTGTTGGTGTTTGGTGTTGGAGCACTTGAGCTGAGTTTTGGAAGTTGGAAAGGAATAGAGATCAGCTCAGTAGGAGTGTGTCTGACCTATCCTGAGTAGGGCCTAGAAGTGAGCGAGTTATAGACTCAGTCAGTTCTCCCTGTCCGCGTCTAGTTCCCCCCCAAGTCATGCCCTTCGTGTTCGGCGAGGAGCCCTCCAACTACGGCGACAGCACGGCGGTCCAGTGCATGGTATTCAAGGGGGACACGCCGCTGCAGCTGCACTGGACCCTCAATGGACAGCCGATCACCAGCGAGCACGCCGGCATCAGGATCATCAAGATGTCGCCCAAGCTGAGCTCGCTGAGCATCGACGCCATCAGTGGCCACCACCGGGGGCTGTTCAAGTGTATCGCCACCAATGCGGCTGGGATGGCCGAGCAGAGCGCCGAGCTGGTGGTCAATGGTTAATATCTGAGACTGTGATTCCAAGTTCTGAGTTGCGTTCTGTTTGTTTTTTGTACCCATTCCCCAACTCCATGTCCAGTGCCGCCACAAATCCGACCCTTTGACTTCGGCGACGAGGCCTCCAACTCCGGCGAGACCATGGGCATCCAGTGCACCGTGATCAAGGGCGACCTGCCCATCAACATCACCTGGGCCCTCGAGGGTCGCACCCTGAATAGCGGGGACCTGGAGGTGGTGATCGGCCGCATGTCCAGCAAGTCGAGCACCCTGAACATCGACTACATAGCCGCCGAGCACCGCGGGGTCTACACCTGCCTGGCCCGCAACCAGGCGGGCGAGAGCAGCTACAGCGCCGAGCTGAAAGTCAACGGTTACTGGGCCCATATACCTCTTGATTATTAGCTAAGACCTGAGTTCGTTTCTGTGATGCTTGATTTAAACCTTTACTCCGAACCCACATCCCAGTCCTGCCCAGCATACACCCGTTCAGCTTCGACGGGGAGGCCAACGAGGGCGACAGCGTCCAGCTGACCTGCCATGTGGCCAAGGGGGATCTCCCGCTGAGGATCCGCTGGACCCACAACGGGCTGCCGCTCTTCACGCACCTGGGCGTGCTGGCCAGCAAGATCGGGGAGCGGATCACCATGCTCACGGTGGAGTCGGTCCAGGCGGCCAACTCCGGGAACTACAGCTGCGTGGCCAGCAACAGTGCGGGCAACGTGAGCTCCAGCGCCGAGCTGCTCGTCAATGGTTACTGCTTCTTATAAGCTCCGTAGTCCTAGCTTAAGTTACTCTTCCGTTGATTGAGATCCACTCCCACTCCCACTTGCACCCACTCCCCAGTTCCGCCCCAGATTGTGCCCTTCGCCTACGAGGATGTGATCAACATGGGCGACTCGATCGACCTGTTCTGCCAGATCCAGAAAGGCGACCGCCCCGTCAAGGTCACCTGGAGCTTCGAGCGCAGCGCCGGGGACTCCGGCTTCGAGCAGCTGCAGCCGCAGATGCGCACGAACCGCATCAGCGGCAAGACGAGCATGCTGTCCATTCCCAGCGCCAGTCCGGCCCACACGGGCCGCTACTCCTGCATAGCCAGCAACGCGGCCGGAACGACCTCTTACAGCGTCGACCTGACAGTGAACGGTACTGGAAAGGGTCTCCTCTTGGCCTAGTCTTTAGTGGTTGCGGTTCCCGTCGTGAAAGTCTTGACCATCTTGAAGTATGCGTTGCTACTAATCTAACCCATCTCTCTAACCCCATCTGTCTAACTGAGCTTGTGTGGTTAACCCGGACTGTTTTCGCCTTCTCTCTACCCCCAAGTGGCCCCCAAGATAGCCTCCTTCGACTTTGGGGAGGAGCCCCTGAACTACGGGGAGCCTGCCTCCGTGCAGTGCACCATTCTAGGTGGCGACCTTCCCATAAACGTCACCTGGCTGCTGAACAATGCCACCATCGACAGCTACCACGACATATCCTTCTCGCGGATCGGCAAGCGGATCAACGTGCTCTCCATTGAGTCCGTGTCCGCCCACCATGCCGGACTCTACTCCTGCCACGCCCAGAACAAGGCGGGCGTCACGGCCCACTCGGCTCAGCTGGTTGTGAACGGTTAGGGGAGCGAGTCCTAGTTAGCCTTAAGATTCTTTAAGATTCTGATTTCTTTTATTGATTTGAACCCCTTAAACCCCCTAGTTTTGCCGAAAATAAGTCCCTTCTCCTTTGGCGAGGAGTCCATGAGCTACGGCGAGTTCGTGAATGTCCAGTGCACCATATCGGGGGGAGACCTGCCTGTGAACATAACCTGGACCCTAAACGACCGCCCCTTCGAGGACTACCTAGAGATACTGACCACCAAGCGGGGGAAGCGCATCAACGAACTGACCATCGAGGCGGTGTCGGCCAAGCACGTGGGGAACTACTCCTGCATAGCCGAGAACAGGGCGGGCCGGGCGAACCACACGGCCGAGCTGAAAGTGAACGGTTAATGCTGGATCTGTTATTAAGTAGATTGATTAATTTGTTGTTTATTTTGTTTAACCCCCCTCCAAATACTCGTCCCATCCCAAACCCCAAGTTGCCCCTAAGATAGCGCCGTTCGATTTCGGGGACGAGCCCTCTAACTTCGGCGAGTCGGCCAGCGTCCAGTGCCTGGTCACCTCGGGGGACTTCCCCGTCAGCTTCGCCTGGTTCTTCAACGGCCGCGAGATCAGTGAGAACGTCTACGATGTGTCCATGGTTAAGCTGGGCAAGAAGATCAGCGCCCTGTCCATAGACTTTGTGCGGGATCACCACGCGGGGAACTACACCTGTGTGGCGGTCAATAGGGCCACCTCCGTCAACTTTACCGCCCAACTGGTGGTGAACGGTACTGCCAAAGGGGTTGGGATTCGATGCATGCCTGGTCCTTACCCTTCTGTTCTTTGCTTTTAATTTGACACTTTCCCCTACCTTCCCCGAAGTGCCCCCGAAAATCGCACCCTTCGACTTCGGCGACCACGCCGTCAACTTCGAGGAGTCCGTCTCGGTGAACTGCCTCATCTACCTGGGCGACCTGCCCATGGACATCACCTGGCTGTTCAACGGGGCCCACGTCAGCGCCTACACGGGAGTGTCCATAGTCAAGGGCGGCAAGAAGGCGAGCATCCTGACCATAGACTCCGTGCACGCAGGACACGCAGGGAACTACACGTGCAAGGCCCGCAACGACGCCTCCTCCGCGGAGTACACGGCCGAGTTGGTGGTGAATGGTATTGAAGGGGGGTCTTCTATATAGCCGGTTTAGGATTGCCTTATGATTTCGATCCCTGATTTTGACTCCTTCCCCTCGCAGCCCCTCCCAAGATAGCGCCCTTCGACTTCGGCCAGTCCCCGTCCAACTTCGAGGACTCCGTCTCGGTCAACTGCCTGGTCACCTCCGGCGACCTGCCCATCGACATCGAGTGGCTGTTCGGCGGAGAGCCCATCAACTTCGCCACCGGCATAGCGGTCCTGCGCGGCGGCAAGCGCACCAGCCTGCTGACCATCGACTCCGTGCACGCGGGCCACGCCGGGAACTACTCCTGCACGGCGAGGAACAGGGCGGCCAGCAGCGAGTACTCAGCGGCCCTGGTTGTGAATGGTTGGCGGGGACACTAAGTTTTCTAGCTAATAGTTTCTCCTGAGGTCTTAAGTATCATTTACTCCCACCCTTCCCCGAACCAAGCTCCGCCAAAGATCACGCCCTTCAGCTTCGGCGAGGAGCCGGCCAATGTGGAGGACTCCGTGTCGGTGACCTGCCTCATCTCCACCGGGGACCTGCCCATCGATATAGAGTGGTTGTTCAACGACTTCGGCATTAGCTCCTACTCGGGAATATCAGTCATGAAGGGAGGCAAGCGGAACAGTGTGTTGAGCATCGACAGTGTCCAGGCCCGGCACGCGGGGCATTACAGTTGTCGGGCCAAGAACCACGCGGCTGCGGTGAACTACACCACAGAGTTGATAGTGAATGGTACTAGGTCTTAGAGTCTAGCTTTTAAGTTCAAGCAGTTATTTCCGTTACTTACTATTAGTTATCTCTTTGGTTGTATCGCGCTCTCACCCCCAAAGTTGCCCCGAAGATTACGCCCTTTGACTTCGGAGACGAGCCCACCAATGTGGAGGACTCCGTCTCGGTCACCTGTCTGATATCCAGCGGGGACCTGCCCATCGACATTGAGTGGTTGTTCAACGACTTTGGCATCAGCTCCTACTCCGGCATCACTGTGGTGAAGGGCGGCAAGCGGAGCAGTGTTCTGGGCATCGACAATGTCCAGGCTCGACATGCGGGGAAGTACAGCTGTCGGGCCAAGAACCATGCCGCCGCAGTGAACTACACCTCCGATCTAGTAGTGAATGGTACTCCACCTAGCCCTTAGTAGTCTAGATAGATACCCCTGAGTTGCGTTTCCGTTTTAATGCCTCATCTTCCTTTAAGTCCCTCCCAAAATCACACCCTTCACCTTCGGCGAGGAGCCCACGAACGTCGAGGACTCCGTGTCGGTCACCTGCCTGATTTCCAGCGGGGACCTGCCCATCGACATAGAGTGGCTCTTCAACGACTACGGCATCAGTTCCTACTCCGGCATGACTGTCCTCAGAGGCGGCAAGCGCACCAGCATGCTCACCATCGACAATGTCCATGCCAGTCACGCGGGGAAGTACAGCTGCCGGGCCAAGAACCACGCGGCTGCGGTCAACTACACCACAGAACTGATAGTGAATGGTACAAAGAATCCTTTGATCCCTTGGGTGTCTCTAGTTGAATGTTCTATTTTTATGTACTTAAGTTATTTCGTTCAGTTAAAAGTATTCATTCGTTATATCGTTGTTCCCAAAGTCCCTCCAAAGATTACGCCCTTTGACTTCGGAGATGAGCCCACCAATGTGGAGGATTCCGTCTCTGTCACTTGTCTGATATCCAGCGGGGATCTCCCCATAGACATAGAGTGGTTGTTCAACGACTTTGGCATCAGTTCCTTTTCCGGGATGACCGTGTACAGAGGAGGGAAGCGCACCAGTATGCTCACCATCGACAATGTCCACGCCCGGCACGCGGGGAAGTATAGTTGTCGGGCCAGGAACCACGCGGCTGCTGTGAACTATACAACCGAGTTGATAGTGAACGGTACCTCCCACGCATTAGTTAGCTAGTTATAGTTAGTCTCTTATATATTATTTTAATTGAAGTTAATTTCCCCTGTCACTTAACCCCCGATCCCTGTTAAAGCCCCGCCGAAGCTGGCCCCGTTTGACTTCGGCGAGGCGCCTGCCAACTTCGAGGACTCGGTTTCCGTGAGCTGCCTCGTGTCCTCCGGCGACTCGCCCATCGACATTGAGTGGCTGTTCAACGGGGACCCCATCAACTACGCCTCTGGAATCGCGGTCTTGCGAGGGGGCAAGCGGACCAGTGTGCTCACCATAGACTCTGTCCATGCCGGACACGCGGGCAACTACAGCTGCAAGGCCAAGAACAAGGCGGCCAGCAGCGAGTACTCGGCGGCCCTGATCGTGAATGGTTATACTCCTTAGCCACTTACTCCACTTAGCCCTAAGTTTCGGCCTCGTTTTTCATTTTGAGTTAAGTAACACCCTCTCCACTTCCAAGTACCGCCCAAGATAACCCCCTTCGACTTCGGTGAAGTCCCGGCGAATGTCGAGGACTCAGTGTCGGTCATGTGCCTCATATCCAATGGGGACCTGCCCATCGACATCGAGTGGTTGTTTAACGACTTCGGCATTAGCTCCTACTCGGGCATCAATGTGATGAAAGGTGGCAAACGGAACAGTGTGTTGAGCATCGACAGTGTCCAGGCCCGTCACGCTGGACAGTATAGTTGCAGGGCCAAGAACCACGCTGCTGCGGTGAACTACACCACCGAGTTGATAGTTAATGGTAGAGCTATTCCCCTAAAGAGCGTTCCCCTAGTCTTAAGGATTTCCTTTATTATTTCGTGTCTTTATTCTTTACCCTTCACTTCCAAGCGCCTCCGAAGATCACTCCCTTTGACTTCGGGGATGAGCCCACGAACGTTGAGGATTCCGTTTCGGTGACTTGCCTAATCTCCAGCGGAGACCTACCCATCGATATTGAGTGGTATTTCAATGGCTACGGAATCAGCTCCTACTCGGGCATCAATGTGGTCAAGGGTGGCAAGCGGAACAGCATGCTGAGCATCGACAGTGTCCAGGCCCGCCATGCGGGACAGTACAGTTGTCGGGCCAAGAACCATGCGGCTGCCGTGAACTACACCACCGAGCTGATAGTTAATGGTACCTCCGGGGGTTTATCCAAGTTACCTGTAGTATTATCTTTATTTTGTACAGTTTTACGTTGAGAATCCCCGTCTAACTATAGCTTCCCTGATCGTTTCCAAGTTGCCCCCAAGATAGCACACTTTGACTTCGGCGGGGAGGCGGCCAACTTCGAGGACTCGGTGTCCGTGAACTGCCTGGTCAGCTCCGGCGACCTGCCGCTCGACATCGAGTGGCTCTTCAACGACTACCCGCTGAACCACTACTCGGGCATATCCACCTCCAAGATGGGCAAGCGCCTGAGTGTCCTGATGATCGACGCCGTGAGTGCCCGCCACGCGGGCAACTACACCTGCAAGGCCCGGAACCTGTGGGCCGCGGCTGCTTACACGGCCCAGTTGGTGGTGAATGGTACTCTCCTCGTGGATCTCGGATCTGTACAGCACTTGGGTGTCGTTCTGCTTTAGTTAGTTTCATATTTGTGACCCACTCCCCCGCTCTATCTTCCCTATACCCGCTTACACAAATGCATGTTTGCTTTGGCTTCGACTTATATGTAGAGACCATAAGGACCATAGGTCTGTGGGGAGAACCTTATAGAGCTGGTGCCACCTTCTCCTAACTCTCTCCCATTGTCCTCGCAAGTTCCACCCCACATCAGCCCCTTTGAGTTCGGGGATGAGCCCGCCAACTTCGGGGACTCGGTGACCGTGCAGTGCACCATTTCCAAGGGCGACCAGCCAGTGGACATCACCTGGCTGTTCAATGACTACCCCGTCAACGAGTACCACGGGGTGACCACCTCCAAGATCGGCAAGAAGGTGAACGTGCTGACCATTGACTCGGTGAGCGGCAACAATGCGGGTAACTACACGTGCCGGGCCAGGAACAAGGCCCAGATGGTGGAGTACACTGCAGCTCTGGTTGTCAACGGTGGGACAGAGATCCTCTCCCTAGAGTAGTTAGAGTCATCCTTGTATGCTTTTGTTACTTCTTTGTTGCTTTTGTTTGTTATTCGTTGCACTGATTGTTTGCGCTTGTGTTTCCCGCAAGTCTTGCCCCAAATCACGCCCTTCGCCACCGGGGCGCAGGCCACCCACCTGGGCCAGTACATAACCTACCAGTGCACCCTGACGGAGGGCGACCTGCCCCTGAACATCCGCTGGACGTTCAACAACCAGCCGCTCTTCAACGACGACGACCAGGACATCCTCATAGCCAAGATGGGTCGCCGGAGCAGCGTGCTGACCATCGAGAGTGTGGCGGCCCGACACGCGGGCAACTACACCTGCCACGGGGAGAACGGCGCCGGCAGGGCCTCCTACAGCACCCAGCTGCGAGTCATAGGTCCTCACCGGGGCTGGTCCTAGACAGGACTTCGATCCGATTACTATTTAATTTCGTGCACCTTTTGTTCTATCATTTGCCACACCCACCACCGCACACATCCGTCCAGTTCTGCCGCGCATCATACCCTTCGCCTTCGAGGAGGGCCCCGCCCAGGTGGGCCAGTACCTGACGCTCCACTGCTCGGTGCCCGGCGGGGACCTGCCCCTGCACATCGACTGGACGCTGGACGGCCAGCCGATCTCGGAGGACCTGGGCATCAGCACGGCCCGCGTGGGCCGCCGCGGCAGTGTCTTGACCATCGAGGCTGTGGAAGCCACTCACGCGGGAAACTTCAGCTGCCACGCCCGCAACCTGGCGGGCCACCAGCACTTCACCACGCCGCTCAACGTCTACGGTTAGGAGTTTCCCGCCCGCGTAGTTCTCTGTGGTCGCCTACTAACCCCTTCTGTACTGCCTGTACTTCTCTGTCTCTGCTCCTGACTCTTCCGTCTCTGTCCTCGCCCTAATCGGACCCCTCACCTTCTCTTAGCCTGGCCTGAAGCACCTCACTCACAAAGCTTGCATGAACGACACTCGGACGCCACTGGACTGACTTGAACTGAGGAGGGGTTAGCAACCAAGGTCCTGAGGTTCCACTGTTGCTCCTTGCTGAACTTCCTAGCAAGAACAAGGGTTTACCTTCTGGTTAATACCTCAGATAACTCGACAGAAGATCCTTTACGTTTTAAGTTTAATTTTTATTTTTCCTTTTCTGGTTGAAGTGCCGCCCAAGCTGGCCCCTCTGCCCGTCAACTCGCCCCTGTACGTGGGCGACTACTACCAGCTGACCTGCGCCGTGGTGCACGGCGACGCGCCCTTCAACATCACCTGGTACTACAACGGCGAGCCCGCCGGAGACCTGCCGGGTGTCATCATCCTGATGCACGGCCGGCGCAGCAGCTCCCTGAACATCGAGAGCGTGGGCGGCGACCATGCGGGCACCTACTCCTGCAAGGGCGCCAACAGGGCGGGCGAAACGGAAGCAGAGACCCACCTGAGCATCAAGGGTTTGTTCCGCTTACTCCTAAGAATCCTTGGCTGGAGGTGGCCCCTTAGCTGTAGACTGGCACCACCTAGAAAAGCTTCCAGAGATCGTTCGTTCAGGCCACCCCAGCCATCTGTAAATCCCCTCTGTCTCTGTCTCTGTCCCTGTGTCTGGTGTTGGAACTAAGCACGAACTTGTATTATAAAACCCGCCTGGGGGTATCCCTACCCCTGCTGTATAGTGTGTCTCACCTTTGCACGGCTTTCTCATCTCAGAGCTGCCCCAGATCGAGCAGTTCCACTTCAACGCCAACGGGGTCAACGGGGGCCAGGCCGTGCGGGTCATGTGCATGGTCACCTCCGGGGACCTGCCCATCGACATCTACTGGCTGAAGGACGGCCAGCCGCTGCTGCGCTCCATCTACCACAAGATCGACGAGTACACCCTCATCCTCTCGCTCCGCCAGAGCACCATCGGCGACTCCGGCAACTACACGTGTGTGGCCAGCAACGCGGCGGGTCTGGCCAGTCGCTCCTCCACCCTCAAAGTCAAGGGTACTCCTGGCCTTACCTAGCTTGTATCGTGTGTTTTTCCTTATGTTTGTATATAGTTTTTGTTCCTAGAGTCCCTTAAGACCTTAAGACCAGAAGGGGTACCAGGGAAGTAAATGAATGAGACTAGGAATGCATGCCACTCAGAGGGAATTCAGAATAGCTTTATAAGACAACTCAATATCTTGTCTATATATTCCCCGCCCAATTGTAACTGGTTCAACGAAGGATAAATCATCTCTGAATATTATATATGGTTATTCTCTGCTTATAATAGGATTCTAAGGAACTAAAGCCTAATCTGACGTAGTGTTCCGCAGAATTACCTTTTTTTAAGCCTACTTAGCACTTCAAGTTCACAGATTGCCACTTAACTTAGACCATGTCTGTTACGGAAGGAAGATACGTTCTAGAAACGATCTGCCAATGTTTTGGGTACCACTTTATTGTATATATATAGGTATATAATTACTTTAGAGGGATAACTAGGTAGATCTAATGAATGCCAGTGTAACCAGACTTCCCTCATTCCCGCTGCGTGAAGAACCGCCCGTGCTCGCTCCGCTCCTCCTGTCCGCCTCCGTGTGCGACGTGGGCGACTACGTGCAGCTCACCTGCATTGCCAGCCGCGGGGCCACGCCCATCCAGTTCGAGTGGTGGCTCGGGGGGCGGCAGGTGCACGACGACGGCGACGACGGAGTCAGCCAGGCGACGGTGGGCGAGCACACGAGCCTGCTGCTGATGCAGCGGGTGGGTGCGGGCCAGGCGGGGAACTACAGCTGCCGGGCGCGCAACCAGGTGGGCGTGGCCGAGCGCCGGGCCAGGCTGACAGTGAACGGTAATTGCAGTCGGGACTTCTAAGCTTCTCTTTGACTCTCTCACCTTTGACTCCTCCGGCAGCAGCCAGTCCAGTTTTCTCGACTCCTTTGACTCCTTTGACTCTTTCGATACTCCGCTCCGCAGGCCAACCGAGCCCGGATTCCGCTCGTCTCCACTGTACAAATGCGCACTGAACTCTGCAGGCAACCCCCCCGACGCCGGGCAAAGTCGGTCCAGATCGAACCTAGGTCCCACTGTACAGTCCACTCAACTTACTCGAAACCAAACAGCTCAGAACTGACTCCGCACCCATACCAGCACAGCCACACCCGCACACTCAGCACACTTGCAAACACAGTCCCTGGAGGATTGCAGGGATGTGACCCACTGTCTGATCAGTTCTACTCCTACTACTAGCTCAGTCACACAAGGCTCATGCTCCAACACCGAATAAACCAGCCAACAACAACTGCCAGATCTATAACCATAACCGCTTCTCATTGTCTACTTAACCGAAACCAAACCTAAACGTAACCAAGGAACTCAGTCCTGCCCAACCGCGACTGAGGCTGTGCGCTTCCGTAAACGTAACCGATAGCCCGTCCCTCCCGAAACTTCCTTCCCCCCTTTAATTAACTTTCATTTCATTAACCATTATTTACCTAGCCTGTAAGCCACAAAGCGAAGTCTGTTGCCGAGTTAATACGAGGTCTGAGCGGTAAACCGCTGGATCTAAGGCCTCAAACAGGACTTCGTTTTGCACTGATTGCATGAACTTAGCTTTAGTTTGGTCTACCTGAGTTTCATTAAGCCCACCTTTCATTTGTCCTTTAATATTTGGTTCTTTGTGCTAATACTTCGGTTGTAGTTTGGTCTTTTCAGTTCATCTCGACTGTAAGAGAGTGCCTGGAAATATTATGAAATATATATGCATTACAATAATATTTCCAGACACTCGAAGCAAAGTGATTACTATTACTAAAACTTTAAACTAAAGAATCACTTTAAGATTCCCATTAAGTCACATTTCACTTTGCTTCAGCCAAGTCCGTCCTTCCGCTTCTTCTAAGATTCTCCACCACATTGCATGCACCAATACTTTACTGAGAACCTCCACAGCCCAACTAACGTATTGTCTTTCCACACCCACCACGACACACACCAACAGTGCCGCCCAGATGGATCCTTGAGCCCACCGACAAGGCCTTCGCCCAGGGCTCCGACGCCAAGGTTGAGTGCAAGGCTGACGGGTTCCCCAAGCCCCAGGTCACATGGAAGAAAGCAGTTGGTAAGCAGGAACTTTCATATTAACTCTGGGAAAAAGAACTCACTTTAATCTCTTACCAGGCGACACCCCCGGAGAGTACAAGGATCTGAAGAAGAGCGACAACATCCGCGTGGAGGAGGGCACCCTGCACATCGACAACATCCAGAAGACCAACGAGGGCTATTACCTGTGCGAGGCCATCAATGGCATCGGCTCCGGACTATCGGCCGTCATCATGATCAGCGTCCAGGCCCCGCCAGAGTTCACCGAGAAGCTGCGCAACCAGACGGCCCGCCGAGGTGAGCCCGCCGTGCTGCAGTGCGAGGCGAAGGGCGAGAAGCCCATTGGCATTTTGTGGAACATGAACAACATGCGGCTGGACCCCAAGAACGACAACCGGTACACCATTCGCGAGGAGATCCTCTCCACCGGAGTGATGTCCAGTCTGTCCATCAAGCGCACCGAGAGATCCGACTCCGCCCTCTTCACCTGTGTGGCCACCAATGCCTTTGGCTCCGACGACGCCAGCATAAACATGATTGTCCAGGAGGTGCCCGAGATGCCCTACGCCCTGAAAGTGCTCGACAAATCCGGCCGCTCCGTGCAGCTGAGCTGGGCGCAGCCCTACGACGGCAACTCTCCCCTGGACCGCTACATCATCGAGTTCAAGCGCTCCCGTGCCTCTTGGACCGAGATCGACCGCGTCATCGTGCCCGGACACACCACCGAAGCCCAGGTGCAGAAGCTCAGCCCCGCCACCACCTACAACATTCGCATCGTGGCCGAGAACGCCATCGGCACCTCCCAGTCCTCCGAGGCCGTCACCATCATCACCGCCGAAGAGGCGCCCTCCGGCAAGCCGCAGAACATCAAGGTGGAGCCCGTCAACCAGACCACCATGCGCGTCACCTGGAAGCCCCCAGCACGCACCGAGTGGAACGGCGAGATCCTGGGCTACTACGTCGGCTACAAGCTCTCCAACACCAACTCCTCGTACGTCTTCGAGACCATCAACTTCATCACCGAGGAGGGCAAGGAGCACAACCTGGAGCTGCAGAACCTGCGCGTCTACACCCAGTACTCCGTGGTGATCCAGGCCTTCAACAAGATCGGAGCCGGGCCACTGAGCGAGGAGGAGAAGCAGTTCACCGCCGAAGGAACCCCCAGCCAGCCGCCCAGCGACACCGCCTGCACCACCCTGACCTCGCAGACCATTCGCGTCAGCTGGGTGAGCCCGCCCCTGGAGTCTGCCAACGGAGTGATCAAGACCTACAAGGTCGTCTATGCCCCCAGCGACGAGTGGTATGGTAAGTACAGCAGATTCCCAGAATTCCTAGCATTGCTCTTGAATAATATCCGATGTCCTTTCAACCCAATCAGATGAGACCAAGCGCCACTACAAGAAGACTGCCTCCTCCGACACCGTGCTCCATGGCCTGAAGAAGTACACCAACTACACGATGCAAGTGCTGGCCACCACAGCCGGAGGCGATGGCGTCCGCAGCGTTCCCATCCACTGCCAAACCGAGCCCGATGGTGAGTCGAATTGGGAGAGTTATTCGTTTCTAACCGTGCACCTTTTGCAGTTCCCGAGGCACCCACCGACGTCAAGGCTTTAGTAATGGGCAACGCCGCCATCCTGGTCTCCTGGAGGCCGCCAGCACAGCCCAACGGAATCATCACCCAGTACACCGTCTACTCGAAGGCCGAGGGCGCGGAGACCGAGACGAAGACCCAGAAGGTGCCCCACTACCAGATGAGCTTCGAGGCCACCGAGCTGGAGAAGAACAAGCCCTACGAGTTCTGGGTGACGGCCAGCACCACCATCGGCGAGGGCCAGCAGTCCAAGAGCATTGTGGCCATGCCCAGTGACCAGGTGCCCGCCAAGATCGCCTCCTTCGACGACACCTTCACCGCCACCTTCAAGGAGGACGCCAAGATGCCCTGCCTGGCCGTCGGGGCTCCCCAGCCGGAAATCACATGGAAGATCAAGGGCGTGGAGTTCAGTGCCAACGACCGCATGCGCCTCCTGCCCGACGGCTCCCTCCTGATCAAGTCGGTGAATCGCCAGGACGCCGGAGACTACTCCTGCCACGCCGAGAACTCCATCGCTAAGGACTCCATCACGCACAAGCTCATTGTCCTGGCCCCGCCGCAGTCGCCCCACGTCACCCTCTCGGCCACCACCACCGACGCCCTGACCGTCAAGCTGAAGCCCCATGAGGGAGACACTGCCCCCCTGCACGGATACACCTTGCACTATAAGCCAGGTGGGTGGAGCCCTCAATTAGGCAATACCTTCTCTTATCTCAATCTTAAAATCTTATTACAGAATTTGGAGAGTGGGAGACGGCTGAGGTGTCCGTTGACTCGCAGAAGCACAACATTGAGAGCCTGCTGTGCGGCTCCCGCTACCAGGTCTATGCCACAGGATTCAACAAGTTGGTATCCATGTACTCAGTTGCCTCCGATCCCATCTAAGATTTGTATACTCTTTCAGCATTGGCGCCGGCGAGGCCTCGGACATCCTGAACACCCGCACCAAGGGCCAGAAGCCCAAGCTGCCGGAGAAGCCCCGCTTCATCGAGGTCTCCTCCAACTCCGTGTCGCTGCACTTCAAGGCCTGGAAAGACGGCGGCTGCCCCATGTCCCACTTTGTGGTGGAGAGCAAGAAACGGTAGATCGCAGATCCTGAGCTTCTCGAACTCTTACTGACTCTGTTCACTCCCCAGCGACCAAATCGAGTGGAACCAAATCTCCAACAACGTGAAGCCCGACAACAACTACGTGGTCCTGGACCTGGAGCCCGCCACCTGGTACAATCTCCGAATCACTGCCCACAACTCGGCCGGCTTCACCGTGGCCGAGTACGACTTCGCCACCCTGACCGTCACCGGAGGTATTTATGATCTGTTCTCCGATTCCCACACGAATCCCGCATTGCTTTTGTACATAGAGTACTCTACGTTGCAAGTGACAGTGTCGGTCCTGGTCCCTGGTCCCGGCAGCCCCGCTCCAACTGGCAGCCCCCAGACTCTGGGCCGGACTGCTGGCTGGAGCGGCGTGGGGATCGGGGTCCCGGGGCTCTGTCCATATACAAATAACAAGATGAGAAGCACCCAGCTGTATACTGTTGTACACACAAGTTTCCTGAGTTGATTTTGCCTTTTACCAAACACTGAACAAAATTTACAAAAACATGAGCAATTTTTGGTTTTTAATGTGATCAAATGGCACAGCCTTCAGTTTTTATTTTCAGTTACCCACACTGAGCTTGTCGAATTAGTCACCTTAGTTCGATTATGATTTATTTATTACTACAGTTCGAGTATGATTTATTTATTTATTATTTACTGCAAGAGCTTTTCATTTCGATTATTCAACTGCCAGAACTCTGAGCGCAGAAGCACAAGAATAGCGTAGAATAATGATCATTTTATTACGTAAATGCAATTTGTTTATTTCCGTTTTTACCAACAATCCCAACAAAGAGCTGAAGCAACGCAAACATGTACATAACTGAATAGTTTCCAACTCACCAGCAACGTTATTATTTGTTTCCTTTATACTAGACCCAAGCATTCGTAGAGCTCTAGATCACAGTATGAACTATATGTATCATTTTGTATTATTATTATTATTTTGTGCATTTCTGTGCCCAGTGTGTGAAGGATATCCTGATCATGTAATATATACCGATATGGAAGAGGAGAGTGAAGTGCCCTCATTACGTATACGCCATGAATGTTGTTGTACCTGCCGATCCATTCCCCAATCTATAGATTGTAAAGACTAGCAAGTTACCCAAGGCTGATTCATTCATGCAACTGGTCACAGAATCGGTTCAAGGATTTAGTTATGTTTTTGCGAATTACTTTGCTTTTCATTTGATTACAACTAGCAAAATGCTCATCTAACAAGTACAGTGGGGAACTCAGTCCAGAGAACCGAGCAGAGTCACCACAACGTGTCGCCAACAAGCACAACAACCAAAGATTCTTCATCCTTTCACCAGAGAGTCTGATCTGAGAGAGTTGGTTCCTAGACTAATGCTTATGGATCGTCTACAGTCACACGCAGTCATTATGTTTTGGGTTTTTGCCTTTCGATTCGTTTTAGTTATAGTTATGTCAAGTTACAGTTGAGTTCCGCCTAAGTTAGTTGGTTTATTTCGAGGGGAACTCCCTCGTTCTTGGAATGTTGTTCACGGCTGCAGTGTTTCGAGCAGCCTTAGCGTTTTAACATACATACATCATACTATTAGCTCTAAGCGGATTACAAACAAATTGCATTTTAACGTATTTAAACCTTAAATATCTCTTTATTACGACTCTTTCAATAGTTTAACTACATAGTTCTCATACAAACTACTCACATCTTGATGCGTGCTTCAAGTTATGTAAAATAATCGAAAATTAAACGTACAACTAATCTACACTGTTCTCTAGTACGGCGTGACCCTTGAACTCTGTCACCTGCCATAGTCTGTATTTGTATATGTGTGTGCGTCTGGTACAAAAGCAGAGGTCAAAGGGCACAACTGATATTTCTCTCTCTCTCCTCTCTCTCTCTTTGTCTCTGTGTCTCTGTCTGTATCTGTTTCACTGACCTGCAAAAAACACCCTTTGGTTGTTGTTGTTATTGTTGTTGCAGGCACTATCGCACCCTCGCGAGATTTACCCGAATTAAGCGCCGAGGACACGATCCGCATTATCCTCTCGAACCTAAATTTAGTTGTGCCCGTCGTGGCGGCTCTGCTCGTCATAATCATAGCGATAATTGTTATTTGTATACTGCGTAGCAAGGGCAATCACCACAAAGGTATCTATGCTCTACTAACTAAGAAATTCGTTCTTTTTCGGTTTCTCTCTATTTCTCTCTAAAACACACACACCGCCCACGCCCACGCCCACACCCACACACCGAATACCCCACACTTGCGCTTTTGCCATGAACTATTTGCTCGATCTGCCTGCCCGCATCCACATTGCTGTTGTCCCCAACCCCATGACCTTGACCCCATCCCACTTACGGTTGCATGTGCGAATCCGGTTTGTATGCCCCTCGAAATCGAACTCGACCATGGCCAACAGGAACCATCGCCCCCCTGGACGACGGCACGGGCCACGGGAACGTGCACACGCGGATCCGCCTGCCCGCCTGGATGCCCGAGTGGCTCGACCTGAACTTCATGGTGCCGCTGATAGCCACCGTCGTGGTGGTGGCGGTGGGCATCTGCGTGGTGTGCGTGGCCCTGTCCCGCAGGCGAGCGGACGACATGCGCGGCGGCCAGAAGGATGTGTACTGTAGGTTCTCCCCCTAGGGGATTCCCCGGCAGCGCAACGTCTCCTTATGCATCCTAACCAATTTAACGTTAACCCTAGAGCCTAGCTCAATGTCTTATTTCTGTTTTATTTATTTGTTGGCTAAATGTTGGTCCTATGAATTAATTTCAATTATTTGATCCTTTAAACGATTATTAATATGTAAAGTTAATTGGCCCATTTAGTCATTTTAAGGCAGTGGTGCCAAGCCCTGACTCTGTCCGGCCTCTGCTGGCACATGCATAGTATGCGCAAAGTGTAAACATCACACCAGTGCGGCAAACTGTAATTTTGTGGCTAAGCCTAGACTTTTTGACTGTTCATTAGCTATGTTTTTAGTCATAACTATTTTTTATCCAATATTACAAGAAAATTTAGATATTTTTCTCATTTCTAGCCACATTGGTCTTATTCTTACTCACAAAAATGCAATTCTAGTATGTCAATGTATTGTTTTAAACCCCAAAAAGATTATAATTTATAGATTTTTAAATACATATGTATAAACGACCAAAAGAAAAGTAGCAGGATATTCTGCATAACATATTTCAAAATACTAAATTACAATTTACAATTTTAAATTTGTGAAGCATTTTATTCCACTTCGACATAGCAAAAAGTTTGCTTCGCTTTTTCAAACCTTCGGTTTTTCTATTAGATTTATATTTTTAGCAAAAACACTTGACCAACATTTAAGCCAATAAGCCGATATGTTCAGCAGTCACTCTCGAAAGCAAAATATTACATGATAAAACCTAAAATACTCTACGGAATGTCAATGTGTAGTTTGGCTTTGCATGATTCAACACGATTTTTAGACATTTATACAAGCTACACTCACAGAAATAAACCGAAAGTCCGCACTCCAAAAATATACCAACAGAAACAACTGTTAAATACCAAGAAAATATACCAAACAATCAATATATATCATATCTATATAATATATTTAACTAGTGTCAATATCTGTGTGCTCATATCAAAACATCATCGATATATCACCGCCATTGAAGCAATTGGAAAATCGATTGATGACTTCAAAAGAAGTGAGCCTAAGTGGTCGGACATCGTCTGAAAAATGGGTCAATTTACAAATTTATTTGTGAACTGGCCTGTTTGCAGTTGGTGTTCGACCTCTAGAGCTCAATGTTTATATATCCAGCATTAGTTTAACCACAGTAAAGATATATCTATGCTAGCCCTGTTGTTGTACATACGTTTTGCTTAGGATCTAAGCAACTTTCACAATCCAACCGACTTCTCCAACTACTCTATCTGTATTCTGTATCTATATTCACAACCATATCCCCCACAAAACAAGACAATTCAAATCTATCGCATTCGTTTTTGAGTTCTGAATACTTTCCGTACTTTTCCCCTTATAAGAAAACAAAACTAAGATGCTTTTTGAAATCACCATCGAGATCTTTCATCGATGACAAACGTAAAGTCGAGTAAATCCAAAATTAAGTTCATCGCTCATTTCATGTCATTGCTAACAATCGTAATCGTAATCGTAATCGTTGGCCAGTTGGTATATTTTAAAATCGAAAACCAAAACCGAAACACTTCACGTAACATCTTTTGGAATCCTTTTTCGCAATCGTAACTTGTATTTTTGAGCTACTAATTAGCACATTTAGTGTGTTGACATGCCGCACCAAAAACCAAAACAAAAACCGAAAACCGTAACCGAAAGTAATTTGTCAAGTCCAAAATCGAGTGACGGAACAAGTCGAGATCGAAAACAGAAGTAAAGTATGCGAGCAGCGACTGATGACGGAAAAGCATCTTCAGTGTTTCAATATTGAGTCGGCGATATCATATATTAATTCTAGACGATGTAGTTTACAATCAGACAATGGGACCCGGCGCCACCCTGGACAAGCGTCGCCCGGACCTGCGGGACGAGCTCGGCTACATCGCCCCACCCAACAGGAAGCTGCCCCCCGTGCCCGGCTCCAACTACAACACCTGCGACCGGATTAAGCGAGGTACAGTCATAAGTAAGCATCTAAGTTTCCAATGCAACATTTATTAACGCCACCCGTCCAAGTCCGCGGCCTCTGAGGGCTCCTCGGATCCCGGGTCTTGGCCTGGGGCTTAGTTCTTTCTTCCATTTACTTTGCGAACAAAAAAAAAAAAAAGAAACGAAAGTATTTTGCGTTGCCTTTGCCTACACAGAGACACACCACACTCAAGCTAAGCTTTTCCGGAACCAAAAATTCTTAGTGTTGCTTCTTCAAGCCGCTTCTCTTGAGTTTCCCCGAACTTTCCCAACCATTCCCGGCATGCAAAGAACATAAGAGAATCCGTTCCTAAATGTTGTTGTAAATTTAGAAGTATTTTCATTTAAGCTTTGGGCCAGTCCCACTTTTGATTGCCATTAAACTTATCGTTTAAACCTCTTCCACACGACCAAATCCCGCACCCCTCGGTTGCTTCGATTCGATTATGATTTTCATTGACCTACTTTGATGTTGTACGAAATTGGAAATTGAAAAATACCACACACGAAACGAACCCATCCACCACACACACTCGACCCACATGAACACCCGAACACCCACGAATCGAGCAGGCCGCGGTGGCCCGCGTTCGAACCACTCGACCTGGGACCCCCGCCGCAATCCCAACCTGTACGAGGAGCTGAAGGCGCCGCCAGTGCCCATGCACGGCAACCACTACGGTCACGCCCACGGCAACGCTGAGTGCCACTACAGGCATCCAGGTAGGAGGATCGAAGAGTGGAATAGCGGAGCGGAGCAGCCGCTGTACTCCACGATTTTAGTTCTTATTCACCCAAATATCCCCACTAACCAAGCTCCTAACCCTGTCAAGCCAATCAAAGGGCCGATTTATGGGATAATATTGAATTTATTGGATAGTATTACGTTCTAAAGCAAAGCCCCTGTCGGGACACAGAGTAAGAAGGCTCTTAATTTAGCTAGTAGAGTCCTCAGAAACTCTTTACTTCATAGTCTAGTTCACTAGTCTAATAGTAATCCCTTAAATCCATCCAAATTCAGTATTACACTCCAACAAATCGACCCAATCCGATATTAACCCACTTTTAGTTAACCTACCCGCACTAACTTAAAGTCTAACTCCTGGTCGCATCCAGCTAACTCGAGCTAATCAAGTAGTAAGTAACCCCACGAAGGGGATGGGTAAGGGTAACAGGTATCATCAATCCATACTAAAAACACTAAACCATGCCACTGAACCACTGAATCAGTCCGAGCCAAGGCACGTGCTAACCGCTCTCTCCTCTCGCAACCACAAGGCATGGAAGATGAAATCTGCCCCTATGCCACGTTCCACCTGCTCGGCTTCCGCGAGGAAATGGACCCCACGAAGGCCATGAACTTCCAGACCTTCCCGCACCAAAATGGACACGCCGGACCCGTGCCCGGACACGCCGGCACCATGCTCCCACCCGGACACCCCGGCCACGTGCACTCCCGCTCCGGATCGCAGTCCATGCCGCGGGCCAATCGCTACCAGCGCAAGAACAGCCAAGGCGGACAGTCCTCCATCTACACACCAGCCCCCGAGTACGACGATCCCGCCAACTGTGCCGAGGAGGATCAATACGTGAGTAGAGGATATAGATATAGAGCTCAGCTCTGGTCTGATGCACCTTTTTCGCCCCTTAGCGCCGCTACACTCGCGTCAACTCCCAGGGCGGCAGCCTCTACTCCGGCCCCGGTCCGGAATACGACGATCCCGCCAACTGCGCCCCCGAGGAGGATCAGTACGGCTCCCAGTACGGAGGTCCCTACGGACAGCCCTACGACCACTACGGCTCACGCGGATCTATGGGACGACGCAGCATTGGTGAGTGATAGGATGCAGGATGCTGGAAGGATCCACATACCAATGGGAACAGTTTTGTAGGGCAGAGCTGCTCTCACAGTGTAACTGTGATTAAAGATTAAAGATATATGTATATATAGATATACTTACATGGCACAGGATAACTTATTTGCAGCCACTTCTAGGGGGACATTATGAAAAATAGACAGATCAGAAGGGAAACAATGCCATTATCATGATGGCTTTCATTTATGATCATTTCATGACCATTTTTATTGATTCATTTTATTAATTTGATCCGCAGGCTCTGCTAGGAACCCTGGCAACGGCTCGCCCGAGCCTCCACCACCGCCGCCACGCAACCACGACATGAGCAACTCCTCATTCAACGACTCCAAGGAGAGTAACGAGATCTCAGAGGCAGAGTGCGATCGCGACCACGGACCACGCGGCAACTACGGAGGTGAGTTCCGGGCTAAGCTCCTGGCCAGATTAAACCTAAGTTGCTCTTATATATATAACGTTCGCTGTGATACATTCGAGAGATTGCTCTAATCTTAATACCAAATCCTCGCCATCTCTTTCAATTCCATCTTTTCGAAATTTTGTGTAAATTAATCAGAAGACTCCAATGAGGGTGAGTGATCCAAGCCGAAGTTGAGTTAGTTAGTGTGATCATCCTCACGATCATCATTCGAAAGCCGATCCCGATCACCACTCATACTTCGATCTCTCATGGAACCCTCCTCTCGTTCACAATCAATCCTTATTTATACTTAAGAATCCTTAATTATACTTAAGAGCCCTCCAGCGATCATTGAATCAGAGTCACGACCCTCCCGAATGTCCCCACATGTCGTCTCGCTCATCCATAAATATTCATGCTGTGTTTTGCTAAACAATTTGTTGAAAGTACATCACCGTTTTTTAATAATCTTAAAGTTAAGTTATGTTATGTTTTCCTTGGTTTTGGTTAACGGTTTTTAACTACCTTTAAGATCCGATTTATTGCACATTTTCCATTTCATTTCACTTCATGGAGCACACCGTCTGCACTTAAATGTTTTTATGTTTGTATCTAAAGATAAAGGGGAGAAATTAAGCAATTCATTGTAACTAGAACTCTGCATGTGCCGACCTCTTAGAGGACCCGTTGAGTTTCATAGAAAGAGGGATCCTGCACGAAGTTAGGTGTTCCAGATGGGACACCGAGCTCATCATTTCTAGTACTAAGCCAGTGTTTATTTTGATTTGAAGTTCATTGAGCGTTTTTCTTTTGCTTTCTTTTATGGAATTTGATTAATTTGTATAATACCCTACTCTATCGGTTCGGGCAACACAACCAAATTTCTTTTGCAAATATTTCGAACCCAAATGCTGAACTCGCAGCAGTGAAGCGATCCCCACAACCGAAAGATCAGCGCACCACCGAAGAAATGCGTAAACTGATTGAGAGGTAAGACCAGAGGCAGTATCTGCCGATACATAATCCCAAGTCGATTGCACAGATCTGACGCAGTACCCCCACTAATCGCAATCAATAATCTTTCCTCTTGTTCATTTGTTTAATATCGTAATTGTGAATGGTTTTGATCGCTGACACTAGTCGCCGACAGTTGTAAGTTCCGAACTAACCCCAACTAAGTGTGACTAACCACGAATGCCTTGCATGACACTACTAACACTGGCCACAGTTGCTTCTATATATAACCCTACTATATACTTACTATATACTTTGATTTCTTGCGTTCTTCCGTTTTATTTGGATTGGTTTGGTCCTTGGTTTGTTTTGGTTTTGATTTTGGTTTGACAGCAAATCACAGTTGAATGTTTTGAAATACTTTTGACATACTCGATTTGATACGCAGATCTCCACAAAATATCCAAGTGTTTCCATAAATACTCGTATTAACTGTTTATTGCAGCTTTGCGCTTGGCCTTAGCTTGCCATAACAAAAAACAAACAAACCCAAAGTAAAACTGTGTTAAACCACGAACAGAACATAAAGACACGGCCACCAGGGCGAGGCTGGAGCCAAGAACCCAGTCCAGTCTCGCCACTTGCAATGCTTTGGTTGCAGCCTCAATACACTCACTACATATGAATCCACTTGCCAGAGCCATGACTAATCCCACCTGTCTTCTCCCTCTAGAAACGAAGCCGGCCCAAAACAACTCCAACTCCAACAAACAAATGGCGCAGGATTCACAGCCTACGATACTATGGCAGTGTAATTTGTAAGCCCCTCCTGCACCCGGCGGGCGAGGCGGTTTAGCTTAGTGTTTCAGGAGCGTGAAGTGCGTGGGAGTTGAATGACACTCGGACACAGACACAGACACGAGGTACACACTCGAGGTACAGACAGATCATCATACACACGGAGGACGAGCGAATAGCGCCCATATAGCGCATATACACATACAAATATCCAACTACTCCAAGTAATTATTACCTAAAGAATGCGAACTTCAGCATATTACATTGTCTATGCAAGCAGCAACCAAACATACATACAGTACTCTATATGGTACTGGCATTCAGATATGAATAACTACTATAAGAGTGTGCAGGAGTACTAAGGGAAATTATTGAAAAAAAGAGAAGAGGGAAAGAGTCAGAAGTCAGAAAGCATACTTATATATTCAACTACGAATATTCGAAACTAATTTTTAATAATGTATTTTAGTTCTAAGAGATACCTACCAAAATATCAGAAGAACGCAACTATGGAGAACTCTTGTGTGTAAGAGAAGTCGATTTCGAACTCTGTTTGTGTAAACTTTTGCCATCTATGCCAGGAGCAGAACTCATCCTTTGCCTAGACTAAGTCAGAGTCATAATATTAACTCGTCTAATTGATATCTTTAGTCAAATACGCAAATACGCAAATACGATTGTATAATTTCTTCCTATACGTTTTGTAACTTGTACGGACAGCGCACACTTGACGTTTGTTTGCGTTTGGCCTTGATTTGTGATGATTTTTAATTTGTAGATTGTGTATTTGTATTCGTTTATTTTGTAATTTCTGCAAGCACTTCACTGTGCTAATTTTACCTTAATTTCTAACTCGCAATGCGCTTCCACGCGGACCAGCCGAGAACTGTTCAAAGCACAAATCACAGTCACATTTATATGTATTATACAAGATCCCCAGGACACGTACACAGTTGCACAACTTGTTTAGACCACGTACAGTTGGGAACATGAGTTATACGCATTTGAAGCTTTAAGAGAACGTGAAATTGTTTATTTCATTTCATTTTGAATACCTTAAGTTGTTAGTTTGTAAGTTGCTAAATATATGATTTTGATTATTTGACAGTTTTAATTTCCTTGCTTATCATTTGGGGGATCCTTCCGTGGAGACACCTCCCACACCACAAAGACTGACTAATGCAAGCTGAGAACGAAATCGGAGGCGGATGATCCAAGTTTACAAGGGAAGGAGTACTTTGCTCAAGGAGTAGAGAGAGTCAGCTAGGAGTCGTGCTTCGTGCTTCAGCAGGACACTGCCATGAGATCGAAATCGGATTTCGATCCCTGACCCTTGGGCACATCACGAATTGCATTTAGCCAATGGGGAGCGGAAACACTTAGACTTCTTCCTTGGACTTTTGATTTCAGTTAGAGTATGTTTCAGTTCCCACTCAAGCTATCGAAGATCGTATTCACTCCTATACAGCCTATACCAATTTTATATAGATATATCGCATATATGAATGTAGTGTTGTGAGAAACTTAAATTGCTTACCTATATGAGTGAACGACAAATTTTCACGGCAAACGAACTACAAATATTAAGTAGAGATTAGTGAAGGAAACGGCATTTAATCAATAATAAAAAATAAAATAAAGAAAGGAAGTAAATCACTTACAAATTTTCAAGTAATTCGAATAGCAAGCAATAATCTAGAGTCAATAACGTTGGATTTCACAAAATGTATCGAGCAAGCCAGATTTTAATTACTCTCGTAATAATTATAACTTTTCGGCAAATCAAAATCAAAACAAAACACTTTTGGCATAAAGAACGAATAAATACACAAGCGGTTTGAAAATTAAACAACCTAGGCTAAGTAAGATAATATATTGTATCGTCAAACATAAGTGCATCAATCATTTTCATGCTAATATATCGGGCACCCACTCCGGGTCGGTCGCTTTTTGTGTTGCTTCACTGTGGAAATATTAAACTTAATACTTCCACTTATGCATTGATTAAGCATACATACTTGTAATTATTTAAGCGATAAGCTTACACGCATACACAAACATATACACATAATTTTCTACTTAACTTTACATAAAACGCATTAATCAAAATTTAGCTCGCATCATAAAGAGGAGAGTCAGACCCACACAAGGTACATTCAACTTCAACGCACCTCAGGCCGCCATCACGAGGAACTAAGCACGAGTACATTCAGAACACATTCATGAATGAAATTTTGTAACCAAATGGGCAGCAAACTGCAGTTTAAAACGCATTTATACTAATCACTCGCTCCTTCTTAGCAGAACGAATATTATACGAAATTAAGAGAGAATCAGTACCCGCAGAGGGATGAATTCGTAATCATTAAGCGCGACATTATATGGTAAACCCCAAATTGAATACTACAAATATGTGTATTACTAATTACAATTACGAAAGCATACATATATTACCTATATTAAATATTGAATGTATTGAATTGACAAACCCGGCCTGCCGCGCACCTCCACCTCGCCATCGGCCCCAAACTCGACCGCTTTGCATGCACGGCGAGCGACGCCAGTCTTTGTCAGTTTCCAGTTTCAGTGTCATTAAATCAAGCAGAAACTAATAAAATTAAATAAACGCCAATTTATGTTGGATAAAACCAAAGCAGGTTCTCGATTCATTTACTCCTTGTACTGTTCAGGTGAGAGACATGGAAAGAAACATGGTTTAATGAATTCTACATCATATATACTATCAATCAATTATATTTATTTCTTCAGGCCAATCTTTGTCAGTTTCCAGTTTCAGTGTCATTAAATCAAGCAGAAACTAATAAAATTAAATAAACGCCAATTTATGTTGGATAAGACCAAAGCAGGTGCTCGTTTTATTTACTTCTTTCAGTTGAGAGACATGGAAATAGACAATGAAATATGGTTCAATGAATTCTACATCATATATATTATCAATCAATTTAATTTATTTATTTAGGCAATCGTATACAAATTATTATTTATTATTTATTTTTTACTATAAAATACTGTATAGACTGGAGGCACTAATTGATGAATTGATGAATGGGCTCTTTAAGCTGGAAAGTATACTCAGACATTTATGCCATGCCAAATATTTAGTGCATACTTTTGGGAGTTACGGGGACTTACTTTACTTTGTATAAGAGGTATTTGTATTTCAACAAATGTAGTGTAGAATTGCTTTGTTAAGTGTAAAGTATTTTCCTTAAGACTTGTAACTTTCATGTGGCAGGAACGGGTTCCAAACAAACTCCAACAGACAATCAATTCAAGAAAGTCTTTAACTATTATTGTGACGCTAGATGTTGTTATAATTAAAACGAGAAGGAAGGTAACTTCGGGAAGACGAAGCTTGTATCCACTAGAGGTTTGCAATTTGATCCAACAGGGAATAAGATATAGTCAACCGATTAAATAAATAAGAACATTACTGGTGGTATATAATATCTTGATATACACAAATAAAGAGTTTTTCTTTAAAGTCAAAGGAAATTACAATTTAAAATGACATAGTAAAAATACCTTTATATAATGGTAAATGCGTATATGATAAACATAAAGAAATTATGTTAATTTGTATATAATTTACCTAATTATGTTACGACTGTTTCTATGGCAGCTATATCATATAGTAATCCTACTTTTTATGACTAAATCCGTCATTTTGAAATCTCGGAGTAGACGAACGAATGTTGAAAAACAGCTAAAAGCTATATTTTGTTTCTAATAATATAATTAATATTTATAATAAAATGATTAATTAATAATTATATAATATACTTCTCCCTGCATTGAAAAGAAGACTTCAGACTAAAATGATAATACCATGCAAAGGTATAGAGATTTGTTAG